>SNQJ01S0035062.1:72047-98257 GCA_010110895.2 Picea sitchensis | reverse complement strand
AAGTCTCTCTTGAATTAAGGGGGGGATTAAATGTGAAAGAGACGGCTACACTATGTGACTACCCCAAATATCTATTCCTTCAACCAAAAGGAAATGCTAGATGCTCAAGAAGAAGGAAAAACAAGGTCTTTCCCTAGCTCAACAGGTCAAGTCCAAAATGCTTGGGCACTCAACAAGAGGGATACATTGTTCCGTGAAACTGTTCGTGGCTTAAACCTCAACTAGCCTCNTTTAGATAATTATTTCCAAATTCATAAAGAATACTTATAACAAAAATAAAGATGCTTCAATACATGTAAATATCCACAATGAAAGAATTTGCTGAAAATAAAATAGCTTGAAATATAAAATCACATGGAAATTAAATTACACAACTTGGAAAGTAAGATTGTTTGAAAGTTTAACTTGAGATACAAACGTTGTGAAAGTAGTATAGGTTGATTTTAATAAGTTTTAAGTCTCTCTTGAATTAAGGGGGGGATTAAATGTGAAAGAGACGGCTACACTATGTGACTACCCCAAATATCTATTCCTTCAACCAAAAGGAAATGCTAGACGCTCAAGAAGAAGGAAAAACAAGGTCTTTCCCTAGCTCAACAGGTCAAGTCCAAAATGCTTGGGCACTCAACAAGAGGGATACATTGTTCCGTGAAACTGTTCGTGGCTTAAACCTCAACTAGCCTCCCAAGTCACCCTATTTTGGTGGTTGAAACAATAAATGGATTGAGAGCCTAATTAATCTATCCACACGATCCATTTTCCCTTTCTTAGTTACCCAAGGTACACAAAGTGGAAAGGGGAGGGAATACGGGGCAGAAGGCGGGTTACCAATTCAATTACTTTGCAAAAAGGTAAATTACTCTAGCCTTCACGATATTGCAAGGTTGGAAAAGCCAAACACAATGCAAGGTGTGGGCACAATAAATTTGAATGAAATAAATTGAAAATAAAGTATAACAATGACTAGCTACACAACTTTTCCTTAAGGACAAAGGTGGGAAAAAATGAATAACTTAACAACCTCACAACAATGGCACATTGTGGAGGACAAGCCTACCCATTTTCTGCCAAGGTGGGTGAAATAAAAATAACTTGAAAGGAAATAACTAAACTAGCCACACAATCTTCTCTTTATGGGAGGAGTGGGGTAAACAATAATATGTAAAAAGCAGAAAATTAAAATCTAATCTAGCCTTCACGATTTTGCATGGATGGCAAAGCCAATCACTATGCAAGGTGTGGGCAAACTAAGGCCAAATTACAATATCAGATTTTTAAATTTAGAAATGAGAATGCAAGCCCAAGAGACTCTCTTGGGCTGCTTACAATGCTTTTATAAGATGAGAAATTGAAGGGGGTTTGGTACCCAAACTCTTGGAGGATTCCTTGAGTCTTTTGGGGCCCAAAATGAGCATCACCGCCCCTTGACCTGGTGAAACGTTGCATAAAAAAAAAGGTTTTCTTGTTGGAAAATGATACAAAACACTCTGAAACTATTAACTTCTATTAGTACATAATGAACTTAAAAGTGAAGTTTAAATGACTATTTCAGATCAGGAAAATGCTTGAAAGTAAGAGAAAATGAGAACAAAACAATAATAGAATCCTTGGATGGTTGAATGAGTGAATTTGCAGATCTAAAATTCAATCCTGCAATCCTTTAGCAAACTGCAAATGAATATAATCTAGATATACAATACAACAAGGAGGTGAATGCATGTAATAATCTTGCAAAATACTTTCCAAACTTGAAAGAAACAATCACAAAACCAATAGCAATACTACTACCAATCCTTCACAAGAAAAATACTTTGCTTGGGTCTCCAAGTTAAACTAATGTAAGCAAGAAATAAAAGAAATGAAATGCAGCCATATCACCTCACAAGAACACCATTAACAACACCAAGAAGACTCCCAATGCACACAAAAGATCCTCCAAATATTCTTTTATTATTCACAAAATGTTGCTGCAAATACTTGCAACAAGATTTACAATGAGAAAATGGGAGAGATAGAGAAGAGAAGGCAAGAAATTTGGGCAGAATAAACTTTCTCTGAAAATATATGGAGAAATGAGGAGGGGAGACCTCTCTTTTAAGGTAAGAAAGAAAGGGAGACTCCCCTTGCATGTGTTACAAGTGTCAACCAAAATGGAGGGGGCTCCACTCAAGGGGGGCACACCACATGAGGGAGGGGCACAATTTAGGAGAGAGGTGAAGTGGATTAGAGGGTGGGAACCCAATTAAATTAAGTTAAAACACTTTCCATGGCCTAAGGGGGGCACCAAGATGTGCCCCTCCCCTCTAACACTTAATTTCACCTTTTCCCAAAGATCAAGAAGAGGGGGGCACACTTCCCCTTAGGGAAACCCAACAATTGTTTAGAACTTGGTCATGGGGGGTCCTCTTTCACTTTAGAATGTTTCCCTAACTTAGGAATAACTTTAGGAATCATTTCCCCCTCCTTTTCTACTTTATTCATTTTTACAAAAAATGGTTTTTTTACCTTAGCAAATTAAATGTTGGTTTCTAACTAACTTGGATTCCTCATGGACACTAACCTAGAAAAACTTGTTGAATTGAGCCGAAATTTGGTCCAAGGGTGTAGAGGGTCATAAGACATTTGATTTGAGTATTCAAACCCTTATAAAAAATCCCCAAGGACCCAATTTTTACATTTTACATAAAAAATAATTAAAAATTCCCAATTTCTGGAAATTTTAATTATTAAAAAATCCTATCAAAACTTAACAAAATTCGACAAAACTCTAGGAGATGTCTAGCATGGTCATTTAAAACACTTCTAAACCTTAGTCACCCCATGGGATCGATCATTAGAACACCTTTCACCACTTTGTAGGATTTATTTGAGTGAATAACTCAAGGATAATTAAACTCGTCGGTGAGCAAGATTAATTACCCAAGGAAAAAAAAACACTCAATGAAAGGACTTCCCTAATGATAAATTCCTAGGTAAATAGAAACAAGTTGACTCATTCTAGCATATTACATTATTATCCGACGCATGGGAGCGAACATTCCGAGTACATAGAAAGACGTGTCGAGGGCAAAATTGCCCTGCTAAGCCAAAAGTCTTCAAACTTGTTGTACAACAAGGTACATATCTTCATGGTACATGAAGTTGACCCCTAGTTGAAATAGGTGGTCAACACATAGCATACCACATTATCTTTTTGACTGAGGACTCCACCGAGCCCTTCCTTGCATGCATCTGTGCACACAACAAATTCTTCATCTTGATCTGTAATATTTAATATGGGAAAACTTGTAAAAATGTTTTTCAACTGCTGAAAACTCTCTTCACATTTTGGTGTCCATTCGAGCTTCACTCCCTTATTGACCGAGGAATCCATTGAGCCATTCCTTACATGCATCTGTTCACACTACAAAGTCTTCATATGGATTTGTAATATTTAATATGGGAAAACTTGTCAACATTTTTTTCAACTATTGAAAAATCTCTTCACATTTTGGTGTCCATTCGAACTTCACTCCCTTATTTTGAAAAGAAATGATTGGGCTTGCAATCTTTTAAAACCGTTTTATGAATATTCAATAACAACCCGCGAGACCCATAAATGACCTAACCTCCATCACATTTCTTGGCGTTGGCCATTGTCTAATGACCTGTATCTACTTGGGATCAACTGATATCCCATCTACTGAAATAATATGCCCCAAGTAATGGATCGTCTTTTGATAAAAGATGCACTTACTTAGATTGGAATATAATTTATTCTACCTTAAAACCTTTAGCACCATTCTCAGATTCTCCTCATGCCCCTCTTCAAACTTAGAGTATATGAGAATATCATCTAAGAAAACAATTACAAACTTGTCCAGGTACTCCTTGAATGTTCCATTCATTAGACACATAAAAATAGTCGAGGCACTTGATAGTCCAAATGGAACTATCATGAATTCATAATGCCCATACCTTTTTTTGAACATTGTTTTGATGATATCTTCTTCTTTTATCCTCACTTGATGATAGCTTAATCTTAATTCAATCTTGGAAAATATTCTTGCACCTTTCAGCTGATCAAATAATTTATCAATCCTTGGAAAGGGATATTTGTTATTTATAGTGACCTTATTCAGCTGTTTGAAATCAATACATAGCCTTAAGGTTCCATCTTTCTTCTTCGCAAAAAGAACTGGGGCTCCCCAAGGTGACACACTTGGGCATATATACCCTTTCTTCAAAATTTCTTCTAGCTCCATCTGTAACTCTTTCAATTCTAGTGTGCCCATTCTGTAAGGTGTCTTGGACATTGGGGAAACTCTTGGCACCAAATCAATAGAGAAATCAATGTCTCTCTTCGGTGGAAATCATGGGATTTCCTCAAAAACATCTTCAAAATATTTGAAGACCATATGGTCTTCAATACTTGTCACTTTATCACTAGTTGCCTCTTCCATGTGGGCTGCAAAAATTTGACATCCCTTTCTAAAACTCTTTTTCAGTTGCATGGCTGAAATTTCTCTAACAACTACAACTCTTGGAATGCCTTGAATATTTCCTTGCTTCCTTTTCTCATCAAGAAAAGTTATTTTCTTGTTGTAACAGTGTAGGACATCTCAGTGTTTTTCCAACCAATCCATTCCAATTAGACAGTCATATGAACCCAAAGGTATAATGTTCACATCCACCTTTGTATTAATTGCATTCATGTCTATTAGACAATCTTTAACCAACTCATTGATTTTCCTCTTAGCTCCCATGTCTAACTGAACTAACCAAGATTTCTTATGCTTACTCCTTTGCAAGTGAAATATTTCAATAATGTTAGAGTTTATGTGACTATGTCTATCTCCATAATCAATTAAAATTGTTATGGGTTGGTTATCAATCTTACCTCCACTTTAGTCATGGGGGATTGATGCTCTGCTTGCTTGTTGTCCAAGGTTGCATAAATCCTTGGCATGATTCCTCCAATATCTTCCATTGTTTCACCCTCCTAGATGTTTTAGACAATCCTCATTCTTTCTCCTTTGTGAGGGAAATCCTTAGACAAGTGATTCCCCTCACATCCTCAACATTGTACATGCTGCTACCTTTTCCTTTTCCCAAAATAATATGTTGTCTTGTGTTCATTTTGGGCTAACTAGCCTTGTTGATTTGATTCAGTGTTATTCTTGAAAAATGGTGGCTTAAAACCTTTCTACCTTTGCTACCTCTTTCCTTTCATCTTGTCATTTCAAGTCTTTTGGAAGGCCGACCTCCCTCTGCTTTGCTCATAAAGATGCCTTTCTCTCCTTATGGCCTCCTCCAAAGTCTTAGGGTTATCATATTGTATATTGTCACTATAGAAGGAGGGTAACCCACTAAGAAACATTTGGATTTTGACCTTCTCATCTTTTATGAAGTCCACATACTTCAACAATTCAAAGAACCTCTTCTTATACTCATCCATTGTCATCCTTCCCAATTTGAGTTAAAAGAACTCTTTCATCTTCCTCTCATAGTAATGCTCAGACATATATTTCTCTTAGAAATATCCTTTGAACTACCTCCATGAAACCCTCTTCTCATCAAGATGCCTAGCTTGCTTAAGTTGATCCCACCACATGGCCTCCTTTCCCTACAAGTGGTAGGCTGTAATTATTGTTTCTACCATGGAGGGGTAATCATATAGCTGAAAATATTTCTTCATTTCCAATAGCCAGGCCTTTGCCTCTTCTCCTTTCTTATGCTCACGATTGAAATTTGGTGGCTTGATCTTCCTGAGCTCACCTTGAAAGTTGTCTCCCTTAGGAATTCTCCTTTGCCTTTTGACAGGGGATAGACTTGGGCTTCTCCCTGGAACTGAACTAGCTCCCTCGATTTCTATGGGGAAGGATGGCACATTCTCCTACTCCTTGAATTCCTATCATTCCCATGCCCATCCCTTCTGCTATGGGATTTGGATGTTTTTACTTTCCTAGAACTAGTTTCAAGCTTTGTGCCAGAGTCCTTATTGGCTTGCTTCGACAACATGTTCAATATCTGAAGTATCTCTTCCTAAGCCTTCATAATCTTTTCATTATCAGATTTCTATATCTTCAATTCTCTATGCAATATTCTCATAGTTATGAGATCCTACCTTTCTCTTCTTCCATTTCATGCAGTCTCAACATTCCCCATGCCAACATGTAGACCTTTGATCTCTTCCTCATGACTATAGTATCCTCGATCATATTTCATTGTTGTGGTTCTGATATAAAAACCAAAATACTTCTCTAAACCTTTAATTACGCAGAAAATGTGCATGCAAACAATTTATGTTAGATTAAAATAAATACATACACAATTTGGAAAATAATTCATAAATTTTTCTAACCTTTAATGCCACCAATCATATTCTTTTGAGTTGATTATAAAATTTTCTGCTCAAAATAATTTTTTGGTTTAATAGATGGATTCTCCTCCTCAAGACCTTTCCGTCAACCATTTATTTTCCCAATTCTGAGTTTCGAGTAGAAAGTTATGTTATTCATAGGTTTTGACCATTTTCTCTTTTTCAATCCTGCATGCTACATGTGTCGTATTTCTCTCCCATCCATTTTTAGAAACCTAGAACTCAAATATGGATCCATGGTTGAATTCTATATTCCACGATATTTCCATAGACTACTTCTGGGCCCCAAACTGACTCCTAAGCTAGGCGTTATGCTCTCTAAAAGAAATCTGGTACTAAATTTTACCCTTTATTGTTTTAGCTGTAACTCCCTCATACAATCTACTTTTGACGAACATTTTAGCTTGTTGGAAAGCTCTCTTTGAACTCTATCATTTTATAGGCATAAACTTTATTTCCTATAAACTCTTTGTTTAAAAAATGTTGTTTAGGTCCTCAAAAATGCTCTGCAAGATGAAGACCTTTAAAAATTGGAATTTTCGTGGAAAAATTCATTAAATTACTGTTGTAACAACATTTAGATCCAAACCGTTGATCTCAAAATTAGGACTAATCCCAATCATTGATCTTCTTGGCCTTGTCAATTTGTAGCTAGACCTATGCAATCCTATCAAAACTCTTATTCAGAACCTTTTGATAGGAAAGATTCAATTGTTGGTTACACGAATTCCTCGAAATCCATAGTCCAAAACACTGTCAGACTCTTCCCATAAAAAACTCTCCATCAGAAACACAACTTTCCATGCTCCTTGAACTTTTCAAACTCTGAAGTCTGATACCCTATCATGCTCACTCTATTGGACTTTCCCATCGAAATCACTCTCCTCGAACGAACCCTTTGACATCCTTCTTCCGACGACTTGTTGAAAACCATCCTTTATGAACCATCATAATTCTCTCTTTTTTGAATACCTACATCTGAATGCTACGTGGAACTTACTAATTCGCCTGCCATTGTTGATGTGTCCTTTGACATGGGGCAATGACATGGAAACTTACATGGAATTCTCCTTCACCCTCATCCCTTCCAAGAAAACATGCTCTTATGATAGATCAGACTGTCAACAATCATGTTTCTCAATGACCACGATTATCTCAGGCTCCTAAAACTATGCACTGGTTACCTCGGTCAAACTGACTTCGTCAGATTCAAAACATGCCCAACCTTCTAAACAAGCTCTCCCAAAAAACGTCTCGCAAATCCAACGACTGGGAAAAATATCTGGCTGATCTGACGCCTCTTGTTATTTTAGGATCACGTCATTGGACTCCTCCCTTCAGAGTCAACCTTATTCCCGACTTCGTGGTATTTTCGAAACCCTCTTCCAAAAGGCCTTTTGGGAATGCCTTGCTCTGATGTTTTGCGATTGAATCTCGAACAACAATTCTCTAGGTCGAATTAATTTGGGTCGTCGATCTACAGAACTTCATAGCCGCCTTGAAACACCCAAGAATTCTACTTCCATGTCCAAATTCAACTTTGCAACTTGCATATCGACGCCATGAATTTTATTCTTTGTTTTCTTTGAAGCAATGAAACTCAAAAATTTGCTCATAACTTGGGAATTTCACTTATGTTCACAATTTACCCCCAAATTTGCCACATCAAGAAATATGCCACCACAAATCTACTCAATTTGTGTTGGATCCTAGCCCATACAAGCTCAATGTTGAAACTTGAGCATTGATACCATTCTGTAACATTCCTCAACTCAACCAGGGAACATTACTTGTGGAAAAACACATAAAACAATTTTTTTTTCTAATCAAAATTCTGTAGCCTACCAACTACGATTTAAAAAACATATTCAACTAATTTTTGATACCTATAATTAAATTCATCTACAATGCTTTAAATGAACATGATTACAACTAATAACTCATTTACAACAACAATTAACCATTCACATATACAAAGTTCAACACAACAATTAAATTCATGGAATAACTCAACAAAATAGATAAACAATTCTCTTTTATAAAACATTTGTGCGACTAGCTACTTTGGAAGGATGTTCCACCCAACCATTGACTTTTTTTTTTTGAATCTCAATAGCAAGTCACCCCCATGTTGGGGCTAGGAATCCACAAAAGAAGGGTGATTCTTACAGTCCCTCACAACTCCATATCACACAAGCCAATAGTTTTCTCCTAT
Organism: Picea sitchensis; assembly: GCA_010110895.2. NCBI lineage: Eukaryota > Viridiplantae > Streptophyta > Pinopsida > Pinales > Pinaceae > Picea > Picea sitchensis. The sequence goes on along the minus strand of SNQJ01S0035062.1, from coordinate 89,681 downwards.
AACTATCCCGAATTTCCTCCAGGTCTCTTCCTCTTTACCTGCCCAACTCAAGGAATGTACCTCTTCACTGATCTCATTCCATTAGGCATTCCATTCATTTATCACAGTCTCTCTGGCACAGGTATCTAGGAATTTCTCAACTGGGAACTCAAGGGAATTCACTGCTAGGAAAAACTACTAGCAAAAACAACAACAAACACTTGCTGATACAATGCAACTCACCCAGAAGTTCACTCTTCAGGCCTGACAACCAGAATATTCAATTTACAACTCCAAAATGCTCGAAAATTGCTCCAACATGCTCTAGAATTTGCTCAACTTTGTTGTTCCATCTCTCAAGATCTTCTCCCCCCTTCTCTAGTCGTTGTTCATGTAAAATTGAATGTCTAGAACTGCATCTTACTACCCATATGAATTTCCTCTCCTTTCCCAAGATAGTTGATTTCTTACTCTGCCCAATGTTGATTGTACTTCAACCCCATGCTCTCCAATAACTATGGGATGTGAATCTCACACCCACCCTATGATAGATATTCAATGATTGGGCTCTCATACACTCAACTAGAAAATAAAAGTTTTCCCCAAATGATAATAAAATTCAGAAATGTGGGTTTGAATTGATACCCATAAATTATTTCTCTTTTGGACCCCTCTTGGGAACTATCTAGGCATTCCCCCTCTCTTGTGTATTAATCAACCCCCATCTCTGTCCATATCCCAACAAATAGTATTACATTATATTTGTTCACAATTTAGGAAATGCATTTCACATTTACATTGCTTGTCCATAGCCACATTTATATCTACATTATGCATTAATTTAACTGGGGATTATAGTGGGGATGTTACATATATCTTTCCTAGTTTTCTCATTGACTTTGTCCAAGGATATGATGCAGTTATCCAAGTCTTGGTTGTGGGTGTGAGCCATTGGGGAGGGAGAGGGGTAGGCGGGTCCACACAAAAAAGGGGTTACTGGTGAGTGGTACCACAACGATCAATGCAAAGAGAGGAAGTCAATGAGATAGGTGTCAAATAAGGGTGAAAATAAGGGTGGGTGGGTCTAAACAAAAAAATATGATAAGTGATAGGTACTGCAATGATTAGGGCAAAGAGGGGAGTCCAATGAGATAGGTCCTAAATAAAGGTGCCACGAAGAGGGTCGGGTCCATATAAAAAAGGCTTAAAATGATAGGTATCATGGTGATTGGGGCAAAGAGAGGAATTCAATGGGATAGGTCCCGTATAAGGGTGCTAGTGGGACCACTATAATCATTTTTTTTTTTACTCTTGTAGAGTTATACTTCGACCTGAAGAATATTGCAGTGATGAATTTCCCAAATTGTTAACAAGAACATTTTTGTAGGAATTTCACAACCAGAATGAAGAAGGTAGGTTTGTGTGGAAATAGATCTTGTCTATTCCTTTGATTTTCTATTTCTTTCCCAAGGGTTAATGTTTTCAAGGTTCCTACAGACAAGGGTTTTCCCTATGCTATAGCTCTCTAATATATGTGTGGGGTTAAACAATAGTACTCTACCCAATATCTCAGGGCACCAACTAAGGAGGCTCGACCGTACCTTTAGCCGTACTACTCAATTACCCATGTACTAGAGAGTATCTTCTCAAGTGTTGTTCTTAGTGTCACTATAACAGTCAAGCAGCTGATTGACTGATCTAGAGTTGGTTTTAGGAGACCTAGGGGACTCTCTATACACCCGACAATATGTGGGAGTGATGGTCATGTACATATTCTGTTTGATGCGATACTACGCGAATGGGTACCAACAAGGGTTACAGAGGTTTCCAACAAGGTGAAACATTTGTTTCGAGTGACCCCATGAAACTGTCTGTATTTCCTATGTGTAGTCTTATCCAACCAAAATTTTACCTACTGAGCGATGGATCTTTGTGCTTTAAAGACGTCTCTAGTACACGTCTCTACCTTGAAAAAATTCCCATAGTTTCTACATAGGAAAGTGCTTTGATACCACTTGTTAGGTAATAGATGTATTATAATAAGTAGAAAATAGAAATATTGTAGCAAATACCGGTGGAAAAAAAAAATATAGAGATCCACAATAAAAAAAATGATACCTTTATTGATATAAAGTGTTATCCATCAAGTTTCACTAGGATGGACTTGCAGTTGAGCCACCAAAGATTGAACAAGCAATTGCTCAAAATTCAGAGTTCAGAATTCCAACGGGTCAATTTGACCACCCTTTTTTTTCATTTCCATCCCTTGTGCATTGTAATAAGATGATATTAGCATGATGATTATGTAAAAGCCTTGGCCTCCTAAGACTTGATCATGAGTACATACTCTAGAGTGTTTTTTTTCACTTCTTAATTATTTATTGCTTGAAATTCATTTTAGGCGAGTTATAATTTCTAAGTTTTTTCACTCACTACCTCCAAAGCTGGAGTGTGTACTGATGGTTAGGCCATAGCTTGGAAAATAAAATAAAACTATAGTGTCTAAATGTTTATATTACCATGCTAAGTCATCATTTTGGAGTCATATGGAAATTGCGCTAAGTCCCCCTTAGGTTTTTTAATGTTTTGAGTCAATAAAAAAAATCCCGTAAAACAAGATTTTTTCATTGTAATTTAGTCACAAGTAAAAAAGGTGGCACTAGGAGGCATCATATGCCTTGGGGGTATTCATTTTTCGACTTAGAATACCCACTTTACCTAAGCATCCACTTTGTGAGTAAAAATAAGTGATTTATTCACTCAAAATCAATTTCTCTCACAAAAAGACAAATAAAAGGAAAACAAACAATAAAAATCAGCAAGCCTATTATTTAGGAAACATGTTTTAGACATGTTTCCTCATGTCTTGAGTCTTAGAGAGAGGTGGAAAAGCCTCTTGGAGTGAAAGGCGACTTCACTGAGAGTGAAATCCATGTGTTACAGTGAAGTGGTGGTTGATGGAGGTTCCAATGAAGGAGGGCACACCTCTCCCTTGAGGTGGCACATTCTCAAGTGGGGACATCAATCCCAAGGATTGACTTACCCTTCCCTCTACCTACTTGTGAGAGATGGAATTCCCACAATTCTCATCACTTAAACTTGTGCCAACCTCACTCCCTCTCTCATTTCCACTCGCCCTCTAGATGAGATGCGCCCTCTCCACTTGGCATGTGCACTAACATTGGGACTGTCACCCAAAAGGATATAAAACTAAGTTGACCCCTCCTCTTGAGAGTTAGTTGGAGATTAGGGAAATAACTTGGATATTGTAATGTTGTTGTAATACTCTTTCAAGATTGAATAAAAGACTTTGGAGGTCTATGGTGCTTGTATTAATGTGTGGATGCTTGGATAATTATGCTTAAATATGAGGTAACCTTGTATTTTGTTCAAATTTTGTATATCTACTTCATCTAAGGCCTTGGAAGGTGTGTTGACACACATTGAGGTAGTATCTACTTAACTATTTTGTTGTTTAGATCTTACTATCTTCTTATATCTAGAGATTTCGAAGTTGCTTGTTTTTCTAATGAAGTAATGTGTTTCTTTAAGTCTCTTTTGTAGGAAGTACCTTATCTAATAAGTGTTTGCAAATATTGAACAAAGTTGAATAGGTTTCCCAAGATTGGAGAGGTTTGTATTGGAGATCCATTTTTCATTCTTTTAAATAGATTGAAGAGCAAATCCCTCTTTCATTTACCAAAGGACCCCATAGCCCAAGATTCAAGTCTTGAAGAAAGACTTTCTCTTTCTATCTCTCTCTCTCAACCTTCATAAAATTCCATATTCTCTTGTTTACTTTCTCATTGCATGCAAGTAGATTTAATTTTCTAAAGCTATATCAAAGTAGATCTCACTCATTCATGCATGCTAGATCAATTTGTATTCAAAGTTTTATTATTTTACATAGATATAGCATATAAAAGTCTCCTTTTAGCAATTTTTTTTTCCAACCTTTTAGAGGCTAAAAGGTAGATATCTTTTAAAGTAATTTCAATTTCATATTTGGCAAATTCAAAGTGACTTTTCTTTGCTTTCCAAAACAGTCCCTAAAAGTCCTAAAAAAGATTTCAAATTGTAGCATTCTAGGTTGCTAGTTTGATTTATGTTTTACTTAGTATTTTTCTATAAGTTTTGATTCTGTTGTCACATGCTAAATTTTGAATTTTGGCATAAAGTTAGTTTTGAAAAATCTTTTGTCTCTTAGGTTCTTTGGGGAAAAAATTTCATCAAATCGGGCAACTTTTTGTAAGTTTGGGCAAATTAAAATTGGTTTTACTAGCCAATTTTTGACTTTTATAGTCAATTTTATACCCTCGGGTTCCAAGTTCATTTTACCAAAAGTATTGGGACTGCAGGAGCAATATCCAATTATCCAAGACCTGCACATCATCCATAGCCTATCCAACAAGTTCCAAAGCTCTCTGCTACGCAAACCCTGTGTGTTGATATTCGCTACGCAAACCTTTCATTTTTTTTTTTGCTGAGCATTCCTCATTTGTTTCAATCACTATTCAAGAGCCTTTCTTGAAACCCATTGAAATTTAGCCTATGAAATGAATTTTATTTTCACATAACCAACTTTACTTCATTTGAGCTAAACCCCTATCATCCTCGTTGCTGTGCCGAGTTTCCTACTGTTGTTCGTTGCTGCGTTGAGTTTCCTGCTATTGTCCATTGCTGCACCAAGTTTCCTGTTGTTGTTTTTTCCTGCGTCGAGTTTCCTTCTACAGTTCATTGTTGCACACTGCGGAGAGGATTTTTCTGTGTAGAGGATTGTCCTATGCAATGCTACAAGGTGTGTTGTGAAAATGACTGGTTTAGTGGTCAACTTCAATATCACTTTTTGACCAACTGGAGAGGAATTTTGAAAATCCCAGAGATGGTTTTGTCAAGGAAAAAACAGATAATAAAAACCTCTCTCATATTTGCAACAAGTGTCATAGTTTGGGAGATTCAAATGAATATTTACAACCCATTTTTCCAGACTTAAGAATTTAATGTTTTGGTCATCATATTTGGGCACGGATCCCAAGATACTGGAGAGGTATTTTATAAAACTGAGAGAGGTTTATGTCAATCACAGGTTCATCTAATAAAACCTCTCTTAGTTTTGAAAAATATATTTTTATTCGGGAGATATGATGTCATATTTGACCCTTATTTTCCTAGTTTGCTGCACAATCTGCTGCGTTTTTGTTGTAGGTTACTGTTGTGCAACATACTTGCTATGCAACTGTTACAGAGCTTTTGGAAATCCTCCAGATCAGAAAGGAAAGGTAGGAAATAGTGACATATCATATACAACGAATGCCATAGGTCAAATATCATCAGGATATGGTTTCAAAAGAGGATTTATCTATTATTATCTTGTAATTAATGAGTCAACTCTGACTCCTCTTTTTCAACAGTTAGTTCAGATTTTGTTGCCAAGAGATTTGTAACTGTTTCTTAACCTAGGAAGGTTGTTAGGATTTGAATTTGGCAACATAGGAAGATATTTTTTGTATATATTTCATGAATCTATGAGAGCTAAGTGGGGACTCTTTTTTGGAAAAGAGGACTATTGTATTGCAGATCAAGACTTGTTTATTCCTTTGAAGTTAATGCAAACGTTTCCTCTTTTTGAAATTTGAGATTCATCATGGTGTTTATGTTCAATATGTGTTTCTTTTATATCATTTCCATGATTATGTTTTTCTACTAGAATTGTCTGAGAGTAAGTGGTAGGAATTCATCCATGTTTAATGCTCTTTTCACACTGATGATGCTTGTCATGTGTTAATGGTTACTTTTATAGAATTCATCTTCATTTGATGCTATGTTTAGTAATTAATATTTGTGTGCTTTTTTCTAAATATCCATTGGAGATTCATCCACTGATTGATGCCTGCAGTGTAGTGGGATTTCTTCTCCTTTAAATCTCTCATTTCATATAATTTATTTGTTGAACATAACAACTATTTTGCCTCAAATCTGCAGAAAGAAACCAACCAACTGTTGACTGTAAAAATATTGAAATTCAGGCCCTGACTCCATTTCCCAATGGTACATTTTCCTTGTTTGTCCTACCAACCCTTTTAAAAAAAAAAAAAAAACCTGTCCTATTGCAGAATCTGACCTCTGTGCATTTATTGATGAATCCTTTGAGTTATTACCAGTCATTAGACATCTAAGAGAGCCCTCTTTGGTTGTATAGGTCAAAATAAAATCTAAAGTTGGTTGAAATAGTTACCTTGGGGTTTTATTTGATACAACCCAAAGAAATTAACAGATTCATCCCATAAGTTTGTCAAAAGTCATTTTGGGCATCTTTTGGGATGGTTTGTTGGCTGTTTTTTTTGCAAATTATTGGAAAGCCAAGGGGAGATTCTGCGGATTCTTAGTGGAGTTAGAGCATTCAGGACCCCCGGGAGCACTTTTCTCTTGAAGAAATAAACCTTTCAAAGAAAATGTAAAACTTGTATATCCTCTCTTATAAAGGATCACAAGCCTCTCAAAAGAAAGAAAAACATTGTAACCGAAGAAATAAAATAAGTGGGCCAGATAGTCCCCGCTTTTCTACCCCCCCTAAGGGGGACCAATGTTGTGGTTTGATTTTGGTTAAGTTTTTCAATTTCACATCTAAGGATAAGATAAAAGTAACCTTAAAATATATCATAAGCACCACAATCTTTTAGTTTAGATTTCCACTTTTGCAAAGTAGTGACTAGTTGCTAGATTAATTTCAATTTGAGGATTTCATTTGAGTTTTCAATTTTTGTAGATAAACCAATTCCCTCATCTCCCCTAAGTAATATTTACATAGAAAAGGGGCTGGACGATGTGGATTTAGTTTAATGAGGACAATAATTTTCTTTTTCGCAATTTCAAGTTGGAAAATAAACCCATCCCCTCATCTCCTCGATGTATGCTCTGAACCCTTATGAGCCTAGATTGATATGGGGAACTCATCAGAATTAGGGCTGGTTAGTGTGGATCTAGTTTAATTAGGGAAACCCTCCAAGTTTCTATTACTTTAATTGGGAACCACATAGATATCGTGTGTGAAGTCAGACAAGAACTTTGAGATCTAGGTTCTCCTTGTGTTGGACCTCTGACATCTCTATTAAACTTGTTGGTGAAGTCATTTGGGCTTTGACAAGTTCTCAACAAATTCCAATCTGAGGAATAGCCTTTTCGAGGAAAAATCTAGAATAACTTTATTTTTTAGTACACTTTGCACACATTACACAAATCACTTTCATAACCACCCCACACTAAACAATTCTTAATAAAATTTACAACAACACTTACAATATACAATAACATTTAACATCTTGCAACAATTCATTATATGTGGCACTGGTCTATACTATATATTTTTCTTATCATTTTATTTCAAGTACATGTATCAATTTTCCATGTAAGTTGTATCTTTCATGCAATTATCTTGAATGCTTTACTGTCCATCATAAGCAATCTTATTTATATGTCATATATGTTTCTAGTGTAATTTCAATTATATGTTGTTGTTGTAATCTCATTTATATTTTTCTCTTTTTGTTGCTATAAAACTCCTAGATTCTATATCTTGTTCTTAGATCAGATCAAGCCTTAGATTAATATTATTTAGGGACTACCCCCTTTGGATTCGTTAGGAGTTGTCCTAGATGGAGGATTTGAGGACCACGTGACAACACCTTGTCTCGAGCCTTTCCCCCAAGGACACACCCAGTGGATTGAAAGTTTTTCCACGTTAGTCCGAGGTGTGTATGTAACACACCCAACCCCTTAAAGGGATTTTTAATGGATATGGCATCAAAATTTAACTTTCTCTCAAACACCTCTAACCGTATTATTAATGACACCATCATCTTATACTCATCAGGAGCTTTCCAATGAATTTTGTCATGCTCAAAGCTGAGCCCCTGATCCAAATTTATGGCCCCTTAAAGTTTCAGGGTCCGTATCATATCCGTGTCAACTCACTTCTTTTCCACGTGGCTCCTACCACTTGTCTTCCTATGTGGTGTAGATGTGGCATCCACCACCTGCCCCTTTGTGTAACACATAAACTTAAGGGAGATTCGACATTCAACTCTTCGATGTTGAACACTTCTTTTTCCTTCTATGTGTTATTCCTCCATAGTCTCGAAATATCAAACTCCCGAAGGGCATCGAAACCTTTCCACATGGCTCTAGTCGTCAACCCTTTCAGCTTACCTATGATGCTACACCCCAAACCTATGGGGATATTTCTCTTCCACCTAGACGTTAACCTTTGAGAGTCCATGACATCATCATCATGACCCTAGACATCATCCAACTAGAGTTTTCATTTTGAGGGAAGTTGTTAGCTAGTTGGCATGTGTGGGCATCATCTAGGGCCTTTGGAGGCCAAACGTTCTACATCCTTAGCCCAACGTTCCACCTTAGGGGCTCAACGTCACCCTAGAAGGGCATGCCATCACCCTTGGAAGTGTTTTTAGATGCTAATTAATTTTATTTATGACTAATTTGAATTTATTTTTAAATTGGCCAAGTCGGCCTTTATTTGACCTGAAATTAATTAAAGGTCACCAATTTTGTATAAATAAACAAAAAGTACATTCATTTTTACATCAGAACTCCTCACACAAGAAGGAGTTGTATGAAATTTATGCCCTATTTGGGAGTTATTGGCTGAAATAGGGAGGCACACTTGTCTTGGAGGCTAAAATTTGCAACTTGGATCATTTCTTGGTGATGTTACTTGGAAAATCTAGGGTTTTATTGCTTGATTATTCTTGGTGAAGTAATTAAATTTGCAATTTTCATTTCATTTTGAATGGTTATGGTATATTTTCTTATTCATGTTAAATATTATGAAATTTCTTGCTTGACAAACCCTAGGAGTAAAGGACTTAAGATACTGCTTCTTTCTCTTCATTTTCTAGACTTTACTAAAGTGATTTGACCTAGATAAACTTCTAAAGCCCTAAATACTAGAACTTTAAAAGCTATTGTCTAGTTATTTTTTCTCTTAAATATCTTTCAATAGTCTAAGGAGGAGGAAGGCACTAGGGCCTAGAAGTGCCTACTCTCTAGTAGCTCACCCCCTTAAAGTTTGGATCCCGAAAGACTTAAAGTGCTAACTCTTATAAGATCCATTCTTCACTTAGACAAGTATATTAATTGTTGTTACTCTTCCAAGTGAAATCTGTTACCTGTAGACTCCATTACCCATAAAGGAACTAGTCCACTTGCTTTAGTGAATGATTGATCAAACCAAACATTCAAACTCTCTTCCTTAAAGCTTTTTCTAACTGAACTACTAACTCCAAAGTTAACTAATTCACTACTTAACTCGTTGCTACTGCAAATCACTGCTACAACCATACTAACCTACATTAATTTTCTTCATACACCTACACAACTTGCATCTAAATCACTCAAAAATTGTTTGTGATAATTGCCAAACAATCTACTTGATAAATGCTAAGTTTACATGATTTTTTCTTGCAATTTTGAGAACTAATACTTGTTGTTGTTACAAAATATTGCTACAACCATCTAATTGCAGCAAATTCTCTGCAAAATTGACATTTAATGCTAGATAGACATTGCTAAAATTGCTTGTGACAATTGATTATTATTTTTCCTAAGTAAAAATACTTTTTCATTGTCTTTTCAAGCATTTCCAAGAAATTTTTGTTGGAGCTGTTATAAAATACTTATTACCGTTGTAAAATTTCATATTTCTACAATTTTATATCAGCTAGCTCATATTTCAAAGGTTCGTGGTCTTATGAAGCACTAACATCATTTTGTATTTGAAATTTACCATATTTCTCCTTTGTTGTCTTGTTCTGGGCATGTACACTTCATCTTTACTATTTTCTTCATCTCTTAAAAACCTAAAGAACCTTTAACTTGAGTGACCAGTGAGAGGGGGGTATTCTTGCATCCTTGGATTAGTTTCATCATCCCTTTAGGTCACTGGGGATGTATCCCTTGGGGTAATCTTGATATAATCCTAAATAGAAAGGGGTTTCCCATTAAGGTGACAGTGATAGGTCACCCCCTTGTTACACCAATATTGCATCACTTTCCTTGGGCTTTGAGAAAGTATAGTTTTTGCGATAATAAGACCGACGTTGACCACTCCGAGAGTAACAAGGAAATCACACCGTAGATCCCCTTAACGCCGAAGTTGTGAAGCAATGGAGGCTGTAGATATACGAATCTAAGTGGACACATCTCAACTGTGAGATCTAATGGGTGTTGGAGGGATGTCAGCCCAGCGTGATGTGGCACGCTGATGTCACCTAGGGTGACATGGAGCCACATATGACGTGCCACGTGTCACCTTGATTTGTGATTTTCATAGACCCTAGGTTCCCATTTGGATGTGACACATGTCACCCATTTATGGGGCCACATGTCACCTCTGTCCTGCCCCGTGTCACTCCCTGTCACATATACACTTGGCTTGTTAGCGGGTGGAGCACTCGAGACCTACCCTAGCTCCCTAGTTCTATCACCCTGCTTCCCTTTCCTCGTAGTTCCTAGGGAGGGAATTAGAAGGTCCATATGCATACTATAAGAACTATGTACATCCCAATCCATCGACAATATAGAGGCCCTTTCGAATCCAAAGTACCCCATCCAGAACAACCGACAAATTCTACTCCCTTGAATCCTCTCTATGCACCTTGTTCATTGGCGCCCTTCACATGGAACCATAATCGATTGATTATAGATGGGGAATTATTTGCGAGGTAAGTGCCATACGAAGGCGGACTCAGATACACCAAACCCATCCTTTCAACCTCTTTTTGGTTGGGATCGTAAACGGGGGATAGTTTCTCCCATCCCATGACACATCGAGATTTCCTTCAATCTATTGCTTATTCTTATTCCATGGAACTTTGACCTTAATTCCTTGAGAGAGTTGTGTCTTCTCTTTATGCACTACTTTAGTTCACTTATCTCCTTGGCCTGGCTAGTTATTGAAAGCATATGAGCTCACAACCAAGCCCCTCTACCAAATAAGTGACTTAGAATCAAGTGCTTTACTTAAAGAAATAAATCTTCTTACGCAATAGTTATTACAAAAGACATGGGGGGGGGGATTTCAAGGGCCATTGAAATAATTTCTTGGGGATATATAAGTCCTTTCTTGGAATATTTTTCTTGCACTTTCTTTTTACACACTACCTCTGTTGACTCACCGTATGTTGTGAGGATAGAGAAGTGCAGGAGGAAGTTTGGGGAGATTTTACCCTTCTTCTTGGCTTTGACTATACCAGAATGAGAAAAATTCAATGGAAATATGACAGGAAATGAAGCAAATAGGTTTGGAGGGTTGGCTCTTTTCATTTCACTGGATTTTGACTGAATTAATGTCTCCCTTTCTGATGCAGAATGCACTTTTTTTTCATTTCCATAGAATTATGAGAGGTCATGCGTGAATCTAGGAAGGACCGAGGCTTAGAGTGGATGGAATCATTATTGATCATTCAATTATGTAATATTTACTACATACAAGGATATTCATGAAAATGAACGATGTACCATAATGCACCATTTAATTGTTAACTGCTCGTGAAGTGGATCGACAAAACATTCGAATGATGTGTCACCTTTCCATTGGGGCTCCATTATAATCTTGTGATGTATTAGGGGAATCTTAGTGTAATCGTGGTTGTTAATCAGATCAAATCATGACCGTTCAGCAGGGGGAGTATCAACATCACTTGGGAAATCCTGACACCCCATCCCTCCTTCCTCTCTTTTCTCTGCCCCACCCCAAGGAAGGATTAGGGGGTATTGTCGAGCCAAGAGGGACCTTTACATATGATAAGATTGAGGGGATATGTTGGGGTTCTAGGAACCCTTTAAAATGGGGGGATTTGGATGGCCTTTGTGGGGCCCCAATGACACAAAATATCTGTCGATGATAGATAGATAGATAGATAGATAGATAGTATCACAATAGTAGACATATAGACAATGGATGGACAATGGACATGAACTTTGACTCCATGATTGGGGAATACTAGGAGGTGACCTCCTTCTCCTTCCTAACTATAGGAAAGGAATAAAGGGTACACACAGTGAGACAGATATGCATAATACATGCATGGGAAACTTGAACCTTGAGGTGCCGTAACCATGTGTGAGGGATAACCTTCCTTTGAATGGACCCAAGCTAGTCGTCCAGGTACCTTTACCAAACCTACAAGAAATATTTCACCCATGTATCTTACTTGGACCTCCCTCGTGTTTCCATTGTGTTGGTCTACCTCCTAAGCATTCGCCTGACATCCTGACCTCCCCCCTCCTAGTTGGTGCCCTTACTTATAATCCCTAGCTAGAGTGGGATGATAAGCCATAAACCTGACCTCGTGTTTCTATTTATCTGGTCATCATCCCGACCATGTGCTAGTTGTTCGACTGGAAGTGGGATAGATTGATTGTTATCGACCAAGGGAAAAGGGACATATTAATAGTAGTTCTAGGAAGAAGAAATAGTTCTCATTCCTCTCCCTACCGGTCGAGTAGCTCGTCCCTCATTCCTCATTTCATACTACCTCCCTCATGTTGAGAAAGCATTGAAGTGAAGCATAAACCATACCAATGAAAAATCATACACATCGATAAAAGAAAGACATACATACAAAACAAGCCACATTAAGGTAGTTCCTTTAAGTGCTGCTATGTACCCTTAGAACATAGAAGGAAAGATTGATAAACTAGGGAGATACCTCATAATAGAGAGATTGATCCCCTTCCCATTATAAATTCAGGTATCACCTCTCCCTAATAAAAAAATCTTCCTTCCTTTTGGCCTTTCTAATCTAAGACACATGAACATTCCTCTCGCCAATACTTACCTTTCCTTCCATACTCGATCGAGGACAATCAATGAGAAAGTGATAAAACATCCACTTCGGATTTCATATGAGCAGGACCAGAAAGAAAGAAGTTCTGACTCACCCATCTCCTCTACTCTGGATTTGCTTGAAGAAATACCACTATATTTATTCAGTCACACTACATCATTTAAGTTACTTATATGGTGGGGGAGGGCATCACCACTTTGAGTGAGATCGATCGATAGAATCCCCAACCAAAGAGATTGATTCAGTTYCGTTCCCCTCTGACYTGAGTGAGAAAGTGATCAACAAGACACTTACTTCTGGCAGCAACGACCCTGTGATATGAGCCAAACCGYCYGGAAAGAAAGCATGATTACTCACATAGTATAGGCTTTTCRAAACTATTGACCTAACAAAATACTTAATGAAGTAGTTGGGATAAAATATACGTAGACTTGGTTATTAACCTGTTGAGGAGTGATTGATTCCCATTCATTTTTGTGGCTGGATTATAAATGGCTTAATGAGTTGTTGAGTTTCCTAATCTTAATGAGTTGTTGAGTTGTATAATGGCCTATAATTTTATTTCCGTGGCTGTATTATCGCCCACTTAATGAGTTGTTGAGATTCCTAATGGCCTGTAAGAATGTCCTCCCTGCTTACTCCTATCTTTCCTTTGGTAAATCCGATAAGAGTACCAACAGGTTGAAYCTTATTCCAAGCTTAACCTTATTCCTTTCTTTTCTAGAGMTTCTTTGTTTTCCTAGTGCCAAAAGAATGTAAGACTTCCTTTYTCCAAATAGAATGATGAAATGAGATTCATAGATGAATGAAAAACCTCTTTAATAACTATTTTAGTGTGTTTTAAATCCACTTTATTATTTYCCCTACAAATACTTTATTATTTTCCATTTATGATTATCTGTGTCCTACAAGGTGAKCTATAAGACCATGTTTGTTTCTGACCCGTAGTTCATRTCTTACCCATAGTTCATKTTCGCTTCTAACCCGTAGTTCATGTTTGTTTGTCTACTACTTTTCTTATTGCTTTTGTTTATGACCATTAGGCCAATAACCTATATAAATGGCCATTTGCGAGCATCTTGCAACTACTTTATCATTTCCATTATAGTGACTTTATTATTTCCATTTATGATTGTATGCATCCTATAAGATTCACTTTTATACCATGTGACCTTTACCTTTAATTTACTAAATAGTTAAATATCATACATGTTGGAGAGTAAATAATGATTAAACAAATTATAAGGGCCATTGAGGCGGTTTGAAACACATGCCATGGGACTCTCTTGAAAGAGAGAAATTCAACCTGCTTAGATAAATCCAACCTGTTGAGTAGGTAGTAGTGGATGAGTTAGCATCTTACGGAACACACCAAGATAGGACATATTAAAAAATTGACTTGCCCATTGTGCTCGTTGTGAGTGAGGTATGGTGAGTGGCTCGTCCTTTTATAGGCTTACTCTAGGGGAGACCTTACGTTGTGAGACTTACGTTGGGTGAGTAAACAATGATCAAATGCACTAAAAGGGAAATTGAGGTGGTTTGAAACCCATGTGATGTACTCTTTTTAAAGAGACCAATCAAATTTGTTTCCCCCCTCTAAAGGGATCAATCAACCTTGTTAGCTTGTTAGTAGGATCATTAATAAAACCTATTGGTAATAAACCCTATTAGTAGGATAGTTCATAGTGGGTAAGGGTTAGAGTGGGTAAGTTAGAGTGGGTGAGTTAGTGCGTTATGGTAAGCACTAATAAGGCTATATTGAATTGAAAGGTATATTGGACAAAGGTAACAATATTGAGAAAGAGATAAAGTAACCTTACTAAGAGTTACAGTAATCTTGACTAAGAAAGAGGTACAATAACCTTACCAATAAAGAGGTATGGTACCAAGATGCTAACCTAAAAATAGGTATGGTACCAATATGTTAACCTAACTGAGAAAGATATATTGTACCGAGAAAGGGGCATGGTACCAAGAAAGAGGTACAATAATGTTATTCAAGGTACAATAACCTTATTGGGAAAGAGATATTATAACGCCACCGTGAAAGAGGTATGGTGACCTAACCAAGAAAGGGGTATGGTAACCTAAGAGAGAAAGAGGTATGATAATATTACCAAGAACTTAGGCGCTAACCCCTTACTGAGAAAGTAGACTAGCCTTTTATTTGGTTTGTAAAGATATATCCTGTTTAGTTACCTACTTGTGATATGCTTTCCTATTGAATTGTATTTTTTCTGGGTTGGTGTCATAGTTCTAAAAGGGTTGGATTTCTTAATTTCACTTTAAATACTCGAACTATAGGGCCTTTTTAAGCATAAAAATGTTTGGATAAAATATTTCCTTAAAGAGGGAGGAAAAGAAGAGGGGAAAGGAGAAAGAAGATAGGAGGGGAAAGACTGCTTCTTTCCTTACTAAATTCTAAGGAATGTAAAACCCTAATTTGAAAGTGATTAGAGTATGCCTTAGTTCCCCCTTTCCTTTCGCAATTACGTTATTCATTTAAACCATTTTAGTATTGCATGATTACTAATCACCGAACTAAATTCATCGATGTTAAGGTGAACATACTATAGTAAACATAAAATAAAAGCAAGTAACGTAATCCTGGAGTCATAAGCCTTCCCTTGAAGTCCCCCATACCAAGGAGTGGTTAGCAGAAATCAATGGATGATTTATTGTCGTGAGAGTTGTGAAGAGATGACCACCTTGAGAACATAACATAGTTATAGGGGGATGACTTCCCTAAGAGCTAGTGATACGAGGTTCATATAACAATCGATTGGAGATGAAAACCTATGTCACCGAAACCTTCCCCTTCCGTCTATGTTGGGAAATAAATTGTGCTCCTTGTTGGTGATCCGTACATGATATGGTAGAAGCACTCAATTGTGTATTTGGCCATCAAATTGTGCATTCGGCTATCATTGGTGCGAAATATGGACAAACTATTGATAAAACACACGAAAAGGGAAGTTCCATTGAGGTGGTTTGAAGCCCATGTCACATGTATTCTTTTTAAAGAGATTAATCCAATCCACTAGATAAATCCAAACCTATTAGTAGGGTAGGAAGTAGTGGATTAGTTAGCATGTTAGTGACTGTCCCATTGTGTGTGAGATATGGTTAATGGCTTGCCCTTTCTTTTCTTTTTTTCTTTTATTTTCTTTTTATTTTTTTATTATATATCTTGGATACTTGCTTCGATGTTCGTCAATTAAAAAACAAGTGTTATTACATATATATACCATAATGGCTGATTGGAAGAAATGAATCACACTGAATCTAGTGTTTTTCCAGTTTTATTCCATATCAAATCTTGTGTTATGACACACACACACACACACACATACAGAAGAACTTACTGGAATAAATAATAAATGAGTCACACTGAATGTAGTGTTATGACATATATAAATAATGACTGGAAGAAATGGACTTTGAAATCAGTTCTGAGTTTCAACTGGTCTTGAGCTAGAGTTGGGAAGATATGGTATTGGAAGGTACTTTTGATCCATACTATATAATTGTCCTCAAAGTGCCATAATTATGGCCTACCTACCTAAAGGCAGGCATCTCCCGCAAGCATCGATGTCACTGATCTTACCTTCTAGCTATATATATATATTATGGATTCCATGTTTTTTGAACTAAAAAACTTCACTGTATAATTCCCTATTATTATTTAAGCATATTGAATGAATTTGTATTCCCCTTTCCTTTAATAATAATTTGAGCAATAGTATTATTATGAGCTATTAGCAGGTTTAAAAGTTAGTTGAGTCGTAGATGTGCACCTAGTTTCGACTCCATTCTATTCTGGTAATCACGTTATTCCATTAGTAGTTGTTCAATGCTCGCCCTGCCTCATCCATATAGTTAGTAACAAATAGTGATCATGATAGCATGCATCTCAAGAATGGACTAAATAGCATGCATCTTGTTTAAACGAGCATCTTTCAGAAATATTCTAATAGTTAGAATAAAGGCCAGGGATTATAGTATTCTATATGATGTTCCATCTATAGCTTTTACTTCTATAAGGTTTAGTCACCTGCATTTATCATAGTGACTAATAGGATTTTCATGGAAACGAGCTCAAACATTTATTTCTTCTATTCCATCCTTTATACTAGATTCAGGTCCTTCCAACAGATCAAGAGGTGAGCATCCTATTACACAACTCCTGATATAAATCCTTCTAGATGTCATTATTTGAAGCCCCAATATTGTTTCTTTTTGATGGGGCCAACTTCAACTACTCCTTTCTAGATATTTTCTTTTCGGTATGGGTATTGGCCTCCTCACTACCACACCCAGTTTGAACTTTAAAAGCAAATTAATAATATCCCTACTTTATTAATTTGATTATTTCATATTATTTAAAGGTTGGATATAGTACAAGTGCGGTATGGGCGGAAGAAAGTAAGTCCTCTTTTGAAAGATTCTAACTAGGGCCAAGCCCATTCTATCATCCATAAAGGGTGAGCTATTCCTATCAATTGTTGACCATACACTAGAGCTCATCCATGTCCATCCAAGCTATTTAGATCTATTTACCATTACTGTCCACCTACCTAAGCTAAGGGGTGTTTGGAACGGGTTCAAAGAGGGATATGTGAAAGCACCTGCAAATAATATCTAAAAGGGGAATTATTTTTGTACCAGATTAACATCTGCCAAATAGGGATCATTTTGATACCAACTGGTTTATGCCCCCTATATTATTGAATCCTATCTCCTACTATTATTATTTCAGGAGAGATGACATGATCTCCTTTCT
>SNQJ01S0035062.1:44706-55165 GCA_010110895.2 Picea sitchensis | reverse complement strand
TATGCATCTTGGTCATGGTGGATTTCTATTTCTTCCGGGAAGAAGGTTTCAGGGGGGGAACCTTCCGCTTCTTCAAGGGGTCAACCTCATCTCTGGGTTGTGTTACTTTGTTGGGATTCAATTCAGCTTCTACTTTGTCATCACCCCCTTGGTCAGGTGAAACTGAAGGAGTCTTTCCTGAGGTGCTTCTTAAGTTTTGGACCTCCTTAGTCTTCTTTTGCCTACTGGTTCCGGGTGGATTCTATTCTTTATGAGTGTCCTCTGGGCTATCAAGATCAGAGATCTCTGTAGGGTTGGTGGGGATAAGGAGGTCAATGGACCATTCCTTAGTGATTTCTTCAAGGTCTTATTCTGTAAGCTTATAATATGACTGGAGCTACTCTTGATGTTCATCTACTCACGTTGTAATGTAGATTAAGTGTTGATCTATGTTGAACTTTATCAGGGGTTAGAACCTTTGTAAGGTGTTCAGAGTCATGCGAGGCTTAGCTTCTATGGCTCTCTTTAGCTGGAGGTAGTACGTATGAAACAAAACATTCGATTGCCATTGTTTGTTCATATCAGTTGAATACCACAGGGTAGTGAACTTCGCGGCAAGTGATTCAAATGGCCTGATGTCTGGAAAGGTCGCTCCTTTTGGAATATCCCAGGAAACAAATGCAATGAGGGCTAGGATCCAGTTGAAATTAAATTCGTAACCCTGATCCTGTGCTTCTTGGCAATCTAGTTCCAATTGGTTAACTAGGTACTTCGCCCAATTCATCTATAGGCCTTCCATTCACTTCCCTACGCGGTCAACGACATAGTCGGTGACTTGCGTAGGTCAGTTCTTATTTACTAACTTTCCAGCTATCATTTGACATGCTAGGTGCACTGCGCCACTTTGGATGGAAGCTACCTTGTAGCCTCTTGTTCCCTTCTCAACGTCGCCATATGTATCCTTGATCTTCTGTGCGAGTGCACGATCTGCGGCTTTTCCTGGATAAAAGTCCTATGGGTCGGGTCCTTGCATACTCAATCATGTGATCCTGTGGATTGGCATTGGGTCAAATGTAATGTGGCGGTCTAGCCATAAGTAGCCTCCATGGTAACACAATAGTAGAAACTTGACACAGACATTGACTTCCTGGTGTCTTCCGAAGTGTGGGATCTTCATGACATTCAATAGGGTGGACTGCGCGATGTTCATTTCCCATGACTGGGGGATTATCTTTGAATTCTTCCCCTTAGTTCTGGTTAGGTACTTGTATGGGGCGAGCATACCATAGATCTTGCGATCTTCGAGGTTGAAGTCATTGAACTTCAATGCTGTGATCCTATATTACTCTGTCCGAACTGCGCGTATCCCCTCTGAGAGGTATGCAATGATCATGGTGTACTCAAATTCTCTTGGCACACTATCATGATTCACTGTGCCAGCCGGAGGTGGGATGTAATTGGGCAATATGGTTGGAATAATTTTTTCATTTGCGAGGTCATCTTTATGCTTGATTCTATTTTATGTTGATGGCCGGGATGGTCTGGCTCTATGAGCAGTTGACGAAGAGGCTTTCACCGTTCTCGTCGATGAAGCTTATATACCTGCAGACATCGAAATGACTCTTTCAGTCATGAGGTTGATCATAACTTCTTTGAAAAATTTCTCTGGAGTGATGAACTTATCCGACATACATGCTTGGGGTTGGAAATCTTTGAGTTCGAGGAGTAACTTAGAAACTCAAATAGGATAGAGGGAAATGGCACAATGATCACTGTGTAAAATCAACGAGTCTATGGGCTCAGATTCACGGTTAGCAAAAGTTTTCTCGGTGCATGGTACAACAGGATAAATAGATAACTCGGCAATGGATTGCTTGCAATGGTCAAGAAGCCTTCATTAACTCTATTCTGTCTGTTATGGCTTGGTCCAATGGTCTGGTGGTGAACCATAAATTCCTTTCTACCCATTCGGGGGGGGGTCGACTGAATGGTTATATTGGTCTTAATGACTATATTTCTTCCCCCTAGCAAAGTGCCATGTGACGTTGTTCTGTTATCCCGACGAAGCTCCAGTTTTGCAAATTTTCCTTTTGTGAAGTTCCCTCTGGAACCTTCTGTAACTTGTCGATCGTAGCTCTCTTCTTACTTAGCTTTCTATCTTTCTTTCCAGTGAGCTTCATCTCGGTATGCCTTTTTCCATTCTGATTCTTATCTTCTTTTGGCATAGTTACTTCGTGCTATTGATATTCTTTCCTAATATCGAGGATGATACTTCCTCCTTATCTGGAATAGGCACTGCAATCTTCGGTGGGTCTTCTAGTGTTCTTGAAACTTCAACATCTGGGTCTCTGGTGTTAAATAGCTTCGATCTGTTCTTCAATTAAGTGTGCAATCCTTCTAGTCATGAAATCTTTTAACTCTTGCTTCTTCTGCGCTAAAACTTATTCTTCTTCTTTCCTTCTGGCCCAATCTCTTTCAATCCAAGGTTTTCCTAGTAACATGGTAAATGGGGCACTGTTCTCAATAAATTTAATAATCTCAAATTCTTCCTTTGTCGAAGTTCCATTGGCATTCATAGATATCTGGGTGAGCTTTCCACATAGGTGTAACATCCCGCTCTTGCGTGCACTGAGAAAACTTATTCTTTGAGAACACTTGCTTGCAAGTGATCTGGATTATTATACTATTAAGAATTTTATTTTGATTATGATTTGTTATGGGTAGATGACATGTTGTTTTGCTGCATTGACATAGACAGGTGCTATTGAATCGGTTTTACTGAGTGTGCAGGATTTTAGACCTCGAGGATGCAGAGGCATTGATGGAACCCCTTGGACTCTGAATCGAGTCGGGGAGTGAACTATTGGGGTTTGATTGTTTTATATGCGATATTAGTGCATTTGATTAGATGATATGATTATGGATATATTTCTGACATGATCTGTTGATGATGCAGGATGACGATAGCTTGCCGACCAGACTCACATGTGGAGTAGAGGGGTCATGCACGACTACCAGAGATGTTGAGGGAGAGGTGTGGAAAACATCCCTGACATAGTCTACTATCATTCCCTCCATGGCTCAAACTTTAGGTTAACGATTATCTAGTTCGAGAAGACCCACAATGCCATGAGGGCCGATTGTGACAGTCGCTCACGATGATTCTAAGGGGTGCACAATAAGGCAAGGGCCTTATTCCTTAGAGGCCCTTAGTCTCCCATGAGATCACTTGGTGGAGTATTGACTCCAGGGGTTTTTATGTGTACCAATTCAGTTAAGAGGCAAGTGGCACCCTTGGAGCACATGGTGCGTCCTGAAGGGCATGTCGCGCAAGAAAAATGGAAAGAGGCGAGTGACACCCTTGGAGCACGTGGTGCATCTTGAAGGGCATGTTGCGCAATAAAAATGGAAAGAGGTGAGTGACACCCTTGGAGCACGTGGTGCGTCCTGAAGGGCACGTCGCACAAGAAAAATGGAAAGAGGTGAGTGGCACCCTTGGAGCATGTGGTGCATCCTGAAGGGCACGTCGCGCAAGAAAAATGGAAAGAGGTGAGTGGCACCCTTGGGGCATGTAGTGTGTCCTTAAGGGCACGTCACGTTGTTAATTACTAAATGAATAAACCTATATGGCCTTAGGATGATTAACGTGATAAGAAAAAAATAAAACAATTTCCCTAATAAAATGTCGCCCAACCTCGAAAATTAAAATCTAGGTCTAGGGGAAACTTGCGGTAAAAGAAAAATATGTTTGTAAAAATAAAAATAAAATAAAAATAATAATAACGATAATATTCATTAATCTTGTGACAAGAAGGGGGTAAGCGATTAAATTGATTTATAAAAATATTTTGGGATAAATTTTAAAAAGGGGAAATAATTGTTTACTATATTATGCTAATAAAAAAAATTATTCATTAAAAAGAAAAAGGGAAAAGGGTAAGTTTCTGCACATGCCTTTTTGAGTTTAAATAAAAAAGGGGAAGAGGGAAATCTAAAATAATTAGGAAACTAGGAAAAAGTAGGAAACATAAAAAGAAAGGGGAAACACAAGGAAAAAGCAGAAAGTCTAACTTAGTAAGGTATATAGAATTTAAGAACTATCTAATTTAAACTCAACTAGTAAATTAATAAGGGGGAAAGTCATTAAAACTTGTAAGGGAATATGGGGACACCTAGGAGCAATTCTAGGAGTGCCTTTAGGTGAGTGAGGGAAATAGTGGTAATTAATTAATTAATGAAATTAATTTATGGAGGAATGAAGGGGATGGGTGACACATGTACGGGGATGATTTTTATGAATTAAATTAAATGGGATTTTGGGAAGGTAAAGGACTTCGAAACTCTATATAATGGAGGGAGGAGAAGGATGATGAATATTTTCTATGATGCGTAACATTACGCTACAAAAATTTATACTTGACCAACTTAGCTTGTGGGAGTTGTGATGCCCAATTTGGTGAGGAGTGGTAGCTTGAACTTGCGAGGCGAGTTGGGAGCTAGCTGATTCTCTAGTTAGTGTGCATGGCCCCTTTGCAACTCAGGGGGCTAAGAGGGAAGAAGAGTACCCCTAGCGTTGACTGGGATGTACCAGTGACGTCTCATCGATCGGAAAGAGGGAGCTACACGGAGCGCACGAGGAAAAAACTCAGAGCGAGCTACTTGGGATACAATACGCTTCCTTTATTTATGCATGGTAGATTGTTAGTATGAATTATGCTTTTAGTTCTGTATGTTTAATTGGGTAAAGAAAATGATTGTCTTAGCATTCTAGTGGATGATTGAAATTTCCCCCATAGCCTTTAGCTTGATGTTGATTTCCTATGGCCTTCGATCCCTGCATGTCTTGACCATCCTATGGTTGATTGATTGTGATGATTATGGTTTATTTTTTCCTTAGTCCCTAGCTCATCAGTCCACGACTGAGCAGTCATCCAGGAGCTTTATCTACGGTCATTGCTTTAACGTTAATATACCTATGGATCTCAATGCCCTTATTTTCTGTGCGTGGATGATGAGAGAAGGATGTTCCTGCCTGTCATCTACCCCTTTTGATTTTCTTGGCTGATTGAGGGTCCTTGCGCCTTATTGTGTTGAGTAAATCTGCCATTGTTTTCGTTCCTATTTCCTTAATCTGTAACTCTGCATTTTTATTTATTTATTTGGTGTACTCCTTGCCAGGTATATTGCTTTGCGTTTTTTTTTTATAATGAAGGCATTTTCATTTCTGGATATAATGTTTTAGCGATTTTCCATTTTTAAGACAATAGTCATAGCTTGTTTACCTGGAGAATTTGGCCATTTCACTGTCTGCATTCGTTTCTTATCACTTGGTGATTGACACTTGTTGATACTGCCTTTGTTGCTGGTTATGATTGGGTTTTATCTACGTCTTGGTGGACAAAATTACCTTATCTCTTTACTCTGAAATTTTTCTCACCCTTGGAAAATTTCCCTCTGCAAATAATACATCAACTGTAAAATTTCCTTTGCATTTCCATCATGTCTTAAGGCAAATTCGTCTTGCAATCTGACCCATATGGCCAACCATTTTTTTCCTATGCTTGATAATTTGTTTTAAGGGAGACTCTTGCCCGACATCTTCATACACCTCGCAGGCGTTTATCCTCTGCAATATACGCTACTGTGAAGGAAATTTTTTCTCAGAGAAAAGTGATGTAAAACCCTGCAATTCTATACTTCTGGACAGAGATTCTCCTTTGCCATTTAATCCAATTTTGAAGGCGAATTGGGCTTGCGATTTTGTACACCTGGCCAACAATTTTCCATTACAATCTAATATGTTCTTGAAGGCGAAATTGGCCCTGTGACTTTATTGTTCTATGACTGTTTTCTTTTGAAAATCGTGAATTATCTGCCAGCGATGGTACAATTGTATGACAACAATTTCTAATTACCTTAGGACTGAGATTTTTGTCTAATATGGAGTTAGCTAGACAAATTTTTAATTGTGATTAAATAATTAGTTAGTCAGTGAACGAAATCAATATTCCGGTTAAGTTCTTGTATTTGTTTTTACATAACATCAATATCTTTCAAACAAAGATAACTTTAGAGGCATTAAACAACAAATATATACACTTCTCTAGACTTGTTTGGACAACTAATTAAATTATGAACAACTAAGTTTTACTGTATTTATTTACTAGACAAGGAAATTTATCCCATCAATGAAATCTCCGCCTACTTACACTGTTCTGAATTCGTCCCAACTATATTTGTGGCAACGATTCCATGCTTGGTTTAGACCAAATATCCTTCATGTATTTAGACAACCAACTTTGATTCTGCGTTTGATGGCAATGATTTTAGCATGAGATGATCTGACAATGCCTCAAACTATTTAGTTTGATGGTTAAATTTAGTAAATCTGGACAACAAGTTTGTAGTGTACTACTTTCTCATTTGAGAATATTTTGATTTTCCCCAACAAAATTTGAGCCAACGATTGTCGGTACACTTGCACCTTCATAAATATAGGCCGTAATATTTCCAGACTGCATGTTGGTCATTTTGTTGATAGTGTTCGATTATAGCATTATACCTTGATATTTTAATGATGGTCTTATTTTGGTAATTGCTAATTTAGTGATTAATTTTAGACTTTCTTAATTTGATGTGATTTTAATGTCAAATTAGATTGTACATTAATGACAAATTGTAATTTAGACATGCTAAGTTATATTTGTAATCAATGATTAAAATAGACTGTAATTATTGACTAGCTTAGAATTGATGATTGATCGAGTTATTGACAACGTCGTGCCTTGGCTTGCACTTCCTTCAAGCGACGTCATCATGTGTCTTGTCAATATTTTGTTTGGGTGTGGGTGTAGTCTTGTGTTAGCTATTTTGGTCTCCTAGCACATGGTTTGGTATTGAGTCTTGGGTCTAGATAGAATTTGTTTGCGCCAGGGTTATTATCGTGCCTCTCATCTAGGGACGTCATGATTCCTAATGAGGGGATCATGGCGCGCTCTTTGGATAGCAGCGAATGATAACTTGACAGGGGTTGGTGCCTTCCGTGTGAGTGTTGTTGAGCATTGTAGGTTGGCTTTTGGTGCATGGGTTGAACGCCTTCATGCATTTGGTTCACGCACCTTAAGGTTCTAGTCATTGGTTTTCGAGGCCATTGCATTGGGAATGACTTGGGATGGGGGTGTTGTCCCTTAGCTTGTAGGCGAGGTCATGTTGCATTGGGCGGTTAGTCGTTCCTCCTTGTTGTACTACGCATGTTTTTCCCAGTTTCCCTTGTGCCTGTGCGTGGTGTCATAGTAGCCTGTTTCTTGGACTATGTCCTTGCGTTCATCGTCAGTGGTGTGGTTAAATTGTTGTTGTCATCGCCTTATTGCATAAAAAAAAAAAAAAACCTTTTCACTTCTTCTTCGCTTGTAGTCGTAATGAAGAGGGGTCGTTACATATGGTATCAGAGTGGGTTCAACCCTACGACTGTGGATCACCAGGATTTCCACTGCAATAAACCCGTGGGTGTTAACCCTTGTGTTAGTTAAAATTTAACGTGTCCCTGCGGTGATATCGATCAGGGGACGATGCAAAGGTTCACAACGTGGGGTCGGGGAAGGAGGTGCGATGCCTCTAGAAATGCCCACATCCTCAGAGTCTAACCCCAAGGGGGGGAACAAGCCCCAGAGCTAGATTTGATTATTGTAAAGGATGATGATGGTCTGACAAGGCCCTTCTAGGTATTGTCAAGGGGCCTTGAATTCACCATCGGTACTAATATGAGGCCAGGGTAGTCGTACCCCTGAGGGTCCACAATGCACCCTAGCTAGTACCATTAACATCCATTGAGAACTCAAGAGAGTTGAGTTCTCAAGTCCACGAGTGTCGCAGATGGTGGTGCTTTCAAGGCATGGTTATAGATAAGGGTGTTGTGATTCACGCTTCACGATTATGACTTCCAGCATGAAGGTCTGCATGGTGGTCTTTCAACTGAAGGGGAGCACTCTTCTATGGTGGAAGATGCTCCTGCCACTTCTGAACATGACCGTTGATGATGTTTCATAGGAACTATTCGAGGAACGGTTCCAGGAGAGGTATTTTTCTGAGGAATTCGTTGAGCGTCAGCTCAACGAGTTTGATTCCTTGCGACAAGGAAATTGCATGGTGCCCAAGTATGGGGCCCGTTTTTGGAGCTGCTTTGGTATGATTCACACCTGTTTACCCAAAAACTTAAGGTCAAGCAGTTCGAGTTGGGCCTTATTGTTAGAATTCAGCTTCTACTTCGGGTACCAAGAGTACTAGACCAAAGAAGGGGTGTTGGATGTGTGGGGAGCCACACTACCAGTGCAACTGCCTAGTGGAGAGGATCAGAGTGTCTAGACCAGCCGAACCCACTACCGTGGTAGATTTTGGCAAGGCCCATCGGATTCATGCAGCAGTGAATAATTGCTAGGAAGATCACTAGTTGACTGTGCTCGAGAAGTCAGGTACTGTTGCTGACCAGACCCTTAGTATTTTGATAGATCTTGGTTCTACCGAGAGTTTCATTTCTGGTGCAATGCTAAAAAGGATTAAGTTAAAGGTAGTTGAACATGATGAGTTTAGCTTCATAAAGATGGCTTCGGGAGCCAAACAGAAGGTTGGAGGAAAGGTTACAGGTTGTAGCCTTAACCTGAGAGATTTTGTCACTAGGGCCAACCTGTATGTCACAATCTTAGGATCTTATGATGTCGTGATTGGTATGGACTGGTTGGAATTGCATGAGGCAATACTCAACTGTAATATGAAATGGCAGGGCGTTTCCCTGAGGTTCATCTCTTCCTTACAGCTACGAAAGAGCATGTGCAAGGGATGTAAGATTTATGCGATCCTTGCATTAAATGAGAAGGGAGTAGCGGAAGGTCTAGAACACCTTCCTGTGGTGAGAGAGTATGCAGATGTCTTCCCAGAGGATTTGCCTAGGATGATTCCAGAGAGGGAATTGGAGTTTACTATAGACCTAAAACTGGGGACTGAATTGATATAGAGAACGCCTTATCGGATGTTGACCCTGAAGTTACAGGAGTTGAGAATGCAATTGAAGGAATTGCTGGACCTGGGACTGACACGTCCAAGTGTGTCATCGTGGGGTGCGCCTGTTATTTTCATACAAAAGAAGGATGGGTTGTGGAGGCTCTACATTGACTACTGTCATTTGAACAAGGCAACGATCAAGAATCAATATCCATTTCCGAGGATAGATGATTTGTTTGATCAGATGAAGGGTGCGACGGTGTTCTTAAAGATCGATTTGTGATCAAGGTATGACTAGTTGCGGATCAAGGAGGATGGTGTCCCTAAGACCGCCTTTAAGATGAGGTTTGGACATTACGAGTTTACTATTTTACCGTTTGGACTAACAAACGCCCCAGGAGTATTTATGAGTTTGATGAATAGGGTGTTCTGCGAGTACTTGGACAAGTTCGTCCAAGTATTCATTGATGATATTTTGATTTACTCTCGGATGACAGAGGATCATGACGAGCACTTGTGCTTGGTACTACAATGTCTGCGAGAGCACAAATTGTATGGGAAGTTGTCCAAATGCTCATTTTATCAATCGAAGATTCACTACTTAGGGCATCTCATCTCCGGTGAAGGTATTGCCATGGATCCATCAAAGGTCGAGGCTATTATGGAATGGCTTGCGCCAACGAATGTCACGGAAGTGTGTAGCTTCATGGGTTTAGCAGGATACTATCAACGGTCCATCGATGGATTTTTGAAGATAGAAAATCCAATCACGGAATTCCAGAAGAAGAACAAGAAGTTTGTTTGGAACGAGAAATGCGCGGAAGCATTTTGGAGGCTCAAAGATTTGTTTCCAACAACACGGATACTAAAGGTCCTTGACATGGACGTGGACTTCTTGGTATGCACTGACGCATCCAAGGAAGGCTTAGGCGAAGTCTTGATGCAAGATGGTCTAGTGATCGCTTACATCTCGAGGAAACTGAGAAGGCAGGAGGAGAACTATTCGACGCACGATTTCGAGTTGTTAGCCATTGTATATGCCTTGAAGGTTTGGAGACACTACCTTGTTGGATGAAAATTTGAACTAAAGGCAGACCACTGTGGACTGCAACACTTCTTTACGCAAAGCGACCTAGACACGCGACAACAACGTTGGTCGAAACTGCTTAGCGAGTACGATTTTGAGATTTCTTACATAAAAGGAACAATGAACCGAGTGGTAGATGCATTGAGTCAGATACCACACATATTTTCAGTGTTTCCTCTTCAGACGAATCTACGTGAAAAGATTCTAAATTTACAGTCTGACGATGAATGGTACAAAGAGGTCAAGGATTTTATCGGACAAAACACAATGATGGTACCAATATTTGAAGGATTTACGTTGGATGATGATGAACTACTGAGATTTAAAAATCAATTTACGTACCACCGAACGATGAGTGGAGGATTTTGATCCTAAAAGAGGCTCACATAGCCATGTACA
>SNQJ01S0035062.1:31482-44656 GCA_010110895.2 Picea sitchensis | reverse complement strand
CGATTTGGAGTTGTTAGCCATTGTATATGCCTTGAAGGTTTGGAGACACTACCTTGTTGGATGAAAATTTGAACTAAAGGCAGACCACTGTGGACTACAACACTTCTTTACGCAAAGCGACCTAGACACGCGACAACGACGTTGGTCGAAACTGCTTAGCGAGTACGATTTTGAGATTTCTTACATAAAAGGAACAATGAACCGAGTGGTAGATGCATTGAGTCGGATACCACACATATTTTCAGTGTTTCCTCTTCAGACGAATCTACGTGAAAAGATTCTAAATTTACAGTCTGACGATGAATGGTACAAAGAGGTCAAGGATTTTATCAGACAAAACACAATGATGGTACCAATATTTGAAGGATTTACGTTGGATGATGATGAACTACTGAGATTTAAAAATCAATTTACGTACCACCGAACGATGAGTGGAGGATTTTGATCCTAAAAGAGGCTCACATAGCCATGTACATGGCTCACCCGGGATTCATGAAGATGAGGGCATACCTTAAACCCTTATTCTTCCGGAAAGGAATGAAGGCATACATAGTTAACTATGTGGCTAGATGTCTAGAATGTCAACAGGTAAGGGTTGAACATAGACATCCAACATGATTACTAAAACCACACACTATTCCAGAATCAAAATGGGAGGTTATTTCGATGGATTTAATTGTTGGATTTCCACTGACGGAAATGAGACACAACTCGATTTTTGTAGTAGTTGACACTTTGAAGAAGAGTGTCCATTTTATTATTATGCATACGATGTATCAGGCACCTGACATAGCTAGATTTTCCATCAGTGAGATTGTGAGGCTGCATGGCATGCCTAAGAGGATTATATCCGATTGAGGATCGGTGTTTACTGGATGCTTTTGGACTAGTTCCCAAGAGGACTTGGGAACCTGACTTAACCTTAGTACTGTGTACCACCTGGAGACTGACAGGTAGACTGAATGAAGAAACCAGATCTTGGAAGACATGTTGCGCATGCATGTAACAGACTAACCAAGCATTGGGAAGAATTATTTCCACTGGTAGAATTCGC
Organism: Picea sitchensis; assembly: GCA_010110895.2. Taxonomy (NCBI): domain Eukaryota; kingdom Viridiplantae; phylum Streptophyta; class Pinopsida; order Pinales; family Pinaceae; genus Picea; species Picea sitchensis. The sequence continues at coordinate 43,602 of SNQJ01S0035062.1, read as the reverse complement.
TTACAACAACAGCCATTAAGATGGCGCATTTGGAGTTTCTTTATGGGTGACCATGTCAGATTCCTTTGAGTTGGGATTAGCTTGAGGATAGGGTCCTGGTGGGACCAAAAGTGATCCAATAAATGGAATATTAAATGCAAACAACAAGACAAAGGATCAAGGAAGCACAGGATCGACAGAAGAGTTATGTTGATGCACGTCATGTCAACCATAGTTATGATGTGTCGATCAAGTATTTTTGCTGCTGAAACCGCATAAGAGTTCGATCAAGTTTGGAAAAGGGGCTAAACTATCTCCTAGGTTCATGGGATCCTACGAGATTGTGGAAAAGAGAGGCCCGTGGCCTGATAACTAGCCTTGCCTGATTCTTGAGGTGTATGCACGATGTATTTCACATATCTGTTTGAGACATTATGATTAGTGATCCTACACATGTTTTGACTTGAGCTCCTTGCGGGTGTCGGATGAGGGTGTGCTCACGGCTGAGCCAATCCGCATCGTGGATCATTACATTCGACAACTATGATGTCGAACAGTATATGAGGTCAAGGTCCAGTGGGACAACTATAGTCTGCACTTGGAGACGTCAGAGGACGCATATGATATGAGCCGATAGTTTCCTTTTGTTGGATATATAGACTTATGAAATTGTGACACACATTATTTCAGCACTTATATACTGTGAAACTTCTAGACAAAGTTTAGACCAAGAGGGGGTGTATGTAACATCCTGCTCTTGCGCGCACTGATAAAAATTATTCTTTGAGGACACTTGCTTGCAAGTGATTTGGATTATTATACTATTAGGCATTTGATTTTGATTATGAGGTGTTATGGGTAGATGACATGTTGTTTTACTGCATTGACATAGACAGGTGCTATTGACATGGTTTTATTGAGTGTGCAGGATTTTGGACCTCGAGGATGCAGAGGCATCGATGGAACCCCTTGGACTTCGGATAGAGTTGGGGAGTGAAATATTGGGGTTTGATTTTTTTATATGTGATATTAGTGCATCTGATTAGATGATATGATTATGGATATATTTCTGACATGATCCATTGATGATGCAGGCTGACGATAGCTTGTCGACCAGAATCACATGTGGAGTAGAGGGGTCACACATGACTACCGGAGATGTTGAGCAAGAGGTGTGGAAAATAGCCTTGCCATAGCCTACTAGAACTCCCACCAGGGCTCGAACCGTAGGTTAATGATTACCTAGTTCTAGAAGACCCACGATGTTGTGAGGGCCAAATGTGACAGTCGCTCACGATGATTCTAAGATATGTAACGACCCCTCTTCATTACGACTACAAGCGAAGCAGAAGTGAAAAGTTTTTTTTTTTGTTTTTAGGCAAGAAGGCGACGAGTAAAACAGTTTAACCACACCACTGACGACGAACGCAAGCATGCAATCCATGCAACAGGCTACTATGACACCACACACAGGCACAAGGGAAACTGTGTAAAATCTTAGTGGTACGTAAATTGATTTTTAAATCAGTGGTACGTAAATTGATTTTTAAATCTCAGTAGTCCATCGTCGTCCAACGTAAATCCTTGAAATCTTGGTACCATCATTGCATTTTGTCCGATAAAATCCTTGACCTTTTTGTACCAGTCATCGTCGCGCTGTAAAGTTAGAATCTTTTCACGTAGATTCATCTAAAGAGGCAACATCGAAAAGATGTGTGGTCTTAGACTCAATGCATCTACCACTCGGTTCATTGTTCCTTTTATGTAGGAAATCTCAAAATCGTACTCGCTAAGTAGTTCCGACCAACGTCGTTGTCTCGCGTTCAGGTCACTTTGCGTAAATAAGTGTTGTAGTCCACAGTGGTCTGTCTTTAGTTCAAATTTTCGTCCAACAAGGTAGTGTATCCAAACCTTCAAGGCATATATAATGGCTAACAACTCCAAAGCATGCGTCGCATAGTTCTCCTCATGCCTTCTCAGTTTCCTCGAGATGTAAGCGATCACTAGACTGTCTTGCATCAAGACTCCGCCTAAGCCTTCCTTGGATGCATCAGTGCATACCAATAATTCCATGTCCATGTCAGAGACCTTTAGTGTCGGTGTTATTTTCAACAACTCTTTGAGCCTCCAAAATGCTTTCGTGCATATCTTGGTCCAAACAAACTTCTTGTTCTTCTTCTACAATCTCGTGATCAGATTTTCTATCTTCGAAAATCCCTCGACAAATCGTCGATAGTATCTTTCTAAACCCATGAAGCTATGCACTTCCGTGACATTCGTCGGCATAGTCCATTCCATAATAGCCTCGACCTTTGTTGGATCCACGAAGATACCTTCACCGGAGATGACATGCCCTAAGCAGTGAATCTTAGCTCTCTGTAACTTGTCGATCTTAGCTCTCTTCTTACTTAGATTTCTAGGTTTCTTTCCAGTGAGCTTCGTCTCAGTATGACTTTCTCCATTTTGATTCTTATCTTCTTTTGGCATAGTTACTTCATGCTGTTGAGATTATTTCCTAAGATTCGAGGATGATACTTCATCTTTATCTGGAATAAACACTGCAATATTCGGTGGGTCTTCTAGTGTTCTTGCAACTTCGACATCCGGGTCTCTGGTGTTAAATAGCTTCGATCTGTTCTTTTGTTCTTCAATTAAGTGTGCGATCCTTCTAGTCATGAAATCTTTTAACTCTTGCTTCTTCTGCGCTAAAAATTCTTCTTCTTCTTTCCTTTTGGCCTGATCTCTTTCAATTCAAGGTTTCCCTAGTAACATGGTAAATGGGGCATTGTTCTCAATAAATTTAATAATCTCAAAAGCTTCCTTTGTCGAATTTCCATTGGCATTCATAGATATCTGGGTGAGATTTCCACATAGGTTTATCAACTTTCCTCTAAATAGACCTATTTCTCCGAATGAAGGAGTCATAGCAGGCGTCCCTAAAAGTTCCCAAGTTCTTTCTGTCATGATATTCACCTGTGTTTCCTCATCTAGAACATAGTCAATGTCGAAGTCTCCTATTCTTGCTTCAAGGCATTCTTTTTCTTTGAATATCTCTGATAAACTGATATGTCAGTGATCATTCAGGGTTTCTTTCATCTGTATCAATACTTTCTTTGATTATTTCTGGGGTTCTGCCATAATCTCAGTTGCTTGAATTTGCTCGTGGTCTCCTTGTCTCATATTCATATTTTCAAGTTGAGCAATCATTCTAGGGAAATGCAAAACTTCATGGTCCATAGCGTTGCAACAAAGAAAACTATGTCTTCTCCCAGGGCATTCCTTAGCAATATGTCTTGACTTTCTACAACTGTAACATAGGGTTAATCCTCTCTTTTTTTTAAATGATTCCCAACTCTTTCTACACTGTGCACTAGGGTCATAGTAGCTAACCTGCAAACATTTATTTCTAGGATCTTGCATCCAATGGTTAGTCCAAACATTCTTTCTATGCATAGGTATAACATATATTTCACTATTCTTATCAGATCTACGCATATCAAACCTTCTTTCATTTATTAATGCTCTAGTTTTCAAGCTAGGACAGAATCTATCAAACATACCTAGATCCATAATTTTGAAACAAAAATTTCCACTTATGTTACTTCTACAGAGCACAAATCTTTTAGATCTAGAAATTTTCACTATTCTTATCTTTATCAGAGCACATAGCTTCCAGATCTTACCTCTTTTCTTTAGATCTGACCTCCTTTCTTCAGATCAAACTTCTTTTCTTTAGCATAGAGCTTCACAAACTAGGTAGAGTATTGCGCATTAGGGAGACAGATCTATGCACAAAGCTTTCAAAATTCTAGATCGGATATTTGCACAAAGATTCCTCTTTCTCAGTTCCCAATAATCATAGTTTCAGGTCAGATCTTTGCACAAAGCTTCTTCTTCCTCAGTTCCTAGCAATCACAGTTTCAGGTCCTGGCAATGGAACCATTTGTTGGCACAGGGGCAGACCCAGGGTTCAACGCTACAACAATGCACTAAAAAAACCCTAACTACCGGCCCTTTCAGAAACACCTGCGAAGTAGATGAAGTCTCACCCGAGGTAGAGGTAGGGGTGGTTGCAGACTCAGGTGTCTGTAACCTTAGCTAGGACACATATCTGTGATTGTAATACTTAATAGAGCACTTAGCATTGACATTTCATCAATATTTAACCACTATCTACACTGCAGATATAACAAGGCATCGTATCATTCATTCAGATATGATGTATCTAAGCAGTTATCATAGAGAAGTAGGTTAGATCTAACAGATTCAGGAACTAGCACATTCATATAAGTCAGATCTAACATCCATATACATCATTAGCACAAAGCATAAATAGATCTATATATCTATATCAAAGCACTTAACAAGTAAAGACATAGACACATCAACACATTTCACAAGGCATATCAACACAACATATACGTGGTTCACCCCCACCCTGGGGCTACGTCCACCAACTCTTCTTCTTTATTATCTTTGTCAAGCTTCTTACAGGCACACAACATCAAAATCCTATTCCGTAGAAGACAGGATATTTGCATGCACTCTGCTAGATCCTCCTTCTTCGAGCTAGGGTAAAGCACCAAGACTTCTTACAATTACTTGCACGTAGCTCTGCAAGTCTCACACAATATGCACAAAGCACTTACAATCCTTCAATCACATAGATCTATAACTTAGCCATTCGTACTCACTACATTTATTTAGAATCTATTTATACATACAAACTAAGCCTAAACATGGGTAAACCCATGGACGGACATCCCCATACCCATTACATAATCCCAAATCCCAAAAAGGACCCAAAAAGGGATCGATATCCCGCGATCCCTTCTTTGTTTTGCGCTCCTCCTTCGACAGGCTGTTGAAGTCCCAAAATAGGTCAAAATTGACCAAGGATCTCCCAAAACTTGGTCAAGGGCCAACAATTATTAGGGTTATGATTGATTAATGTAGTTATTATTAATATACAAGGGTGTTGGTTGTGTTAGTTATTATTAGTTATTATTAATAATACTTGTTAATATTATTAATAATATTTTATATTAATAACCACATTAATATATAATAATACTTTATAATATTCATAAATAAAATATTAATAATACTTTATTAATTAGTCATAATAATATTTATTAAAAATATTATTATTACTTTTTGTTATTATACATAATATATTAATAATTAATAATAATTAATAATGATAATTATTAACTATATTATTAGTGATTATTATAAGTTGTTGTTAATATATTTAATTAGTTATATCATATGATGGTTACTTTAAGGATATGTATGTATAATATACATACCCTTTATACAATAATTATTAATTAATCATAATAATTAACCATGTCATCAATAATTTGTTAATAATATATTAAGGTCAATTATTAGGGTTACAATTATAAGACTTCTCTTTATTTTAATGGTTTGAGAATATGATTTAAACCTTAGGTGGAATTTATTATTTTCAATATATTGGATTTAATGAAATTTTTCTATGTGTGGGAGACTTGCTTTCTTAATTCTCCCACCCATGATAAATAAATCAATGAAAAATATATAAAAATGATATATATGGATGTATAATGGTCATACTTTGTATCATGGTACAATGTATACACTCATAGCTTGTATAAAACAAGTTGATTTCCTTTATAAATCATCATTTGTAACGTATAAATCAAGTATATTTGTTATGAATGTCCTTAGAATAATATAACTCATCGCTTGCAAAGTTCTAAATGATTTTCTATCAATGTTATGATGAAAAGTATAAATTATTAAATGATTTTCTATCAATGTCCTTAGAACCAATATAAGTCAAATAGATTTACTGTCAATGTCCTTAGAACAAGTATAATTCACCATCTACAAATTTAAAGTTGATTTGTTATCAATGTCATGAGAACAAGTATGATTCTAAGTTTCCTTCTATGTACTACAAACAAAAACAGATGTTGCAACATGACGAACATAGTAATGTTGAAATGTGACACAATATGATGAACATATAATGTTGCAATGTGACTCAATATGATGAACATACACTAGTACATATTGTAAAAATTCCGATGTTCTATTTGTGGCGTTATGGACAAAATTGGCCATACTATCGAAAAATAGAGGAAATTTTAATTTTTTTTCCATATTCCCTGATAACGTCGCTATTTCCACATTTACGTCTTTCTTGCCACGTTGTTTTCTCTCTTGCCACGTTGTCATCTCTCTTGCCACGTTTTCCACATAGTCGTCTCTCTTGCCACGTTTGTGACATAGTCATCTCTCTTTCCACGTTTGTGAAGATAGTGGTTGCAGTTGCGATGTTGTGGAAACTAGGTTTTCCCCCTCCACGGTCACCTAGTATTTTGACCAAGTCAACTTTGATTTGGTCAATGACCATCGAAATTGTGACGTTATAAAATCTCTAAATATGTTACATTTTATGGATGTTGCAACAAGTTTTCTATAATAACGACACTTCAAAAAGGGTTTGTGGGTCTTCTCGGCTAGAGTACAACTATTAAAATACATTGTACTAAGGCTCTTCTTGTTTCGTTTTAATTTTCTGATCGGTTGAATTTTAAAGGAAACAACTATTAAAAGACATTGTACTAGGGATAGAGTACATGATGGGCAATGATGACTTGTGAATGGGGCCAACGTTGAATTTTTTCAAAATGTTTGTGTATGACATCATACATCCTTGAGTATTGAAATCCTCACATATCGTCAAGGCATGTATCTAGTCTAACCATGTCAAATTGCGATGCATACAGGAACATATTAAAGAAATTTCAACATTGGCCCCATTCACTGGTCACTATGCGAGGTCGGTGCATGACATTTTTGGTGGTTGAATTGGAAGTTCCATGACATTTCAAGAGAGTTACAACAAAGATTCTATAGATGGAAACAACGACATTTGACAATGAGACACCCATTATGAACGTTTTTGCAAACATGGATGATCTCAAAGATTATGTGGTCAGGACATCATACATCCTTGAATCTTGAAACCCTCCAATACCGTCAAGGCATGTGTCTAGTCTAACCATGCCAAATTTTGATGCATACACGCACATATTGAAGAAATTTCAATGTTGGCCCCATTCACTAGTGCTCACTATGCGGGGTGAGTGCATAACATTTGTGGTGGTTGAATTGGAAGTTCCATGACATTTCAAGAGAGTTCCAACAAAGTTTCTATGGATGGAAACAACGACATTTGACAAATATGAGACGCCCCATTATGAACGTTGTTGCAAACATGGAAGATATCAAAGATTATGTGTCTGGGACATCAAACATCCTTGATTCTTGAAACCCTCCCATACCATCAAGGCATGTGTCTAGTCTAACCATGTCAAATTTCGATGCATACAGGCACATATTGAAGAAATTTCAATGTTGGCCCCATTCACTAGTGCTCACTATGCGGGGTCGGTGCAGGACATTTGTAGTGGTTGAATTGGAAGTTCCATGACATTTCAAGAGAGTTCCAACAAAGATTCTATGGATGGAAAAAATGACATTTGACAAATATGAGACACCCCATTATGAACGTTGTTGCAAACATGGACGATCTCAAAAATTATGTGGTTGGGACATCGAACATATTCCTTGAGTCTTGAAACCCTTGTGCCATACCGTCAAAGAATGTGTCTAATCTATCCATGTCGAATTTCGACGCATAAATGCACAGTTTGAAGAAATTTCAACATTGGCCCCATTCATTGCTCACTATGCGGGGTCAGTGGAAGAAATTTCACTATGCTCATTCACCTTCAAGGCAGGTCCCATTCACTATGCTCACTATGAGACATCCATTATATTGAACATTGATGAAAACATGGATGATCTCAAATATTATGCGGGGACATCAAACATCCTTAAGTATCGAAACCCTCACATACCTTCAAGGCAACTATCTAGTTTAACCATGTCAAATTTTGATGCATACAGGCATAGATTGAAAACATTTCAACGTTGGCCCCATTCACTGCCCACTGTGCAGGGTCAGTGGAAGAAATTTGTGATGGTTGTATTTGAAGTTCCATGACAAATTTCAATATAGTTTCGACAATGATTCTATAGAAGGGAATGAAGAATGATGACAATGAGAGGTGCAACATGATGAACGTTGATGAAAATATGGATGATCTCAAATATTATGTGGGGACATCATACATGCTTGAGTATTGAAACCCTCCCATTCTGTCAAGCCACGTGTCTAGTCTAACCATGTCAAATTTCGACGCATACATGCACAGTTTGAAGAAATTTCAACGTTGTCCCCATTCACTGCTCACTATGCGGGGTCGGTGCAAGATGACATTTGTGGTGGATGAATGACAACATTAATAGTAGAGAGGCACAATCCTGATATATGGTGGTCATTTAGGCACATATAAAGGAAAGTGGGACTTCTGTGATGGCCCAAATCCTAATGCATGATTTTTTTTAAGCATATAAAGTAAATTTGATTGCTCAATTCCCTGGATTTTAGCCTTTGACCACAGAGTAGACCCTAAAAACCATCCATGGTGTACCAATTCTTGAAATGATAACCATATGTCACTCATAGGTTATATATTATAGGGCCCTAGATATGGAACATTAACCCAATAAGTTATTGTAGTTGTTGCAAGTTTTAGAATTTTACATCACATTATGGCAAAGTATATCAAAATAGTTTATCATACTCTAGATTTAGTTTAGTTAGTTTTTGAAATGAGAGTACATTTTAGTCATTTATTGAGTTAGTTTTGGCAATGGGAGTACTTTTTCTAATTTTACTTATTTTACCCATTGGTGCACTACCTCTACCAGTAAACGACGCAGTGGGAAATCTGGGAACCCCACCAATTCCCCCTCGGAACACCCAAATATACTCAGTTTTCTTCATTCAACCTCAGATGGTAGGAGATATGGGTCCATTAATCTATGAAATACCTACTTCATTTTTCCCATAGATCTTCTCCTATGGTACATCTCATCATCAAAGCAGGTCTTTGAATTTGGGGTCAGGTATTCTTCATGCCTCAGAGTAGATCTTACTCTCTACTACTGTACCTTGGATGCTACAAATCTCCCCACAAGTACATCTACAACTCTTCCCACAGGCCTGTGGGTAGAGTTGCATCTACAAATCATGTGAATAAATGTTGATGTTGAAGGGGCTCAGGCACATGTCGAAAATATTAATTTTGAAGCTTGGGACAAGGCTGGGGTGCATGCAAAAAATGAATCTATGGAACTTGATGCTCAAGCATATGTGGTGTCCACAAATGTTTACATGGAATATTTTCCCCAAGGGCCATTACAAAGGGTGGATTGAGTTTCAATGTTGAGATGGGAGCACCCAATGAGGGGATTATTGATATTTTTCCAGAGGGATACCAAATAACATGATCCCTAATTGGGAATTATTCAATGTTGAGTGACGTCCAATACATCAAGTGGCTCAATGGAGAGATTGAGCCAATGTTTGAGATAATGGTCTCCACATGTTAAAAAATTGTTCATTAGGTTGAGGATTTCAAGGGAGTCTATTGCTATTGATAATATTACTCAAGGTCAAATATGTTTTAATCATTTTTTTTATGTTGGGTTGAAGTCATTGTCTAATGAAAACCAACGTAAAACACAGAGGAAGTTCATTGAGAGGAATACACATGACCGGACCCCATTTATCATTGGTAATATATTGATCCATGTACGAGGGTGTGAAAAAATGTGCATTCTTGCAGATGTTCCAAGGAAATTTGATATGGTTAAACCACAACATGTATTATGAACTTTTTCATTACAAGTATTGGTAGAGTTTGTTAGAGGACTGGAGGTTGATTATTGGTGTGTCGAGTGTCAATGTTGATATGGGAGCACTCAATGAGGGGATTATTGATACTTTTCCAAAGGGATACCAAATAACATGATGCATAATTAGGTAGTATTCAATGTTGAGTGAGGTCCAATACATCAACTAGATCAATGGAGGAATTGAGTCAATGTTTGAGATAATGGTTTCCACATGTTAAACAATTGTTCACTCGGTATTCATTTTCCCTTGTGTTGTGTATGACATGGAAGAGATATTTTCCCTTATACTCAAAGATCACTCACATGCCCACTCTATATATCGTCTCATCTTGTCCTCGTTTCGTTTTAATTTTCTAATCGGTCAAATTTTAAAGTAAACAACTATTAAAAGACATTGTACTAGGGCTAGAGTACATGATGGACAATGATGACCTGTGAATGGAGCCAACGTTGAATTTTTTTCAAAATGTTTATGTATGAAATCATACATCCTTGAGTCTTGAACCCTCCCATACTGTCAAGGCATGTGTCTAGTCTAACCATGTCAAATTTCGATGCATACATGCACATATTGAAGAAATTTCAACGTTGGCCCCATTCACTTCTCACTATGCGGGGTCGGTGCATGAAATTTTTGGAGGTTGAATTGGAAGTTCCATGAAATTTCAAGAGAGTTCCAACAAAGATTCTATAGATGGAAACAACGACATTTGACAATGAGATGCCCATTATGAACGTTGTTGCAAAAATGGATGATCTCAAAGATTATGTGGCTAGGACATAAGACATCCTTGAGTCTTGAAACTCTTCCATACCGTCAATGTATGTGTCTAGTCTAACCATGTCTAATTTCGATGCATACATGCACAGTTTGAATAAATTTCAACGTGGCCCCATTCACTTCTCACTATGCAGGGTCGGTGCAAGATTACATTGGTGGGTGAATTGAAGCTTATGTGACATCAACTCGACTTGGTAATTCAATAATCAAACCCTCCTTAAGTATTATGCTGTGACATATGTTAGCACTAGAAGTCACCTTCTGATTGTAGGGGAGGTAAGCCCAATACCCATCATTTTGTATGTCACAATGAATAAATTTAAGCGGGGTCGAATGGGTACAGACTCAAGATGATATCGCTTTAACTCATAAAATCGGACTGGTATGCATAGGCAGATGAGGTATTGATTCAACTTAAGTCAGTAAGGTGTAGTATAGATGAGTAGGAGGAAGAATGGTAAGGAGAATGTAAAAGTCTTCTATGGACATCTAGTCTTTTAGCAACCCAAGGAGGAAAAACTCAGAAAACGATATCCTCTTCGATTCTGAGTTTTAGGAAACCTAATGAAGTTATATCCAGACTAAAATCAAACATACATCACAATACAATTACAACAACTCGATTGGATCATCCATGCCTGATCCATTCAATATAAGAGGAAAAAGAGGTGGAAAAGAAGGCTGACTTAGATTGAACAAGATATCTCAAATCCCATTACATAATCAGATAACCATAGCTTCATCAAAGATTTACAATACGAGAGAGTAGCTCAACCATCGACCATAAAAAAAATATAAAAAATGCCTACATATACTCAGAACAATTCGCCACTAATAAAAGAGGTGTTACCGAGTCTTTGCATTCAAGGATTTGCGTCTGCATGTTGTCTGGAGGAATGTGCATGTAGTCTTATGTCAGACACGAGCTTATGCCAGATGTAGATGTGCTTTAGAAGGGGCCAACAGAATAGTCAACATGCTGACAGTCCGACCTGACTTTCCATTTAAGTGGTGAGACGAGGTTTCACCAACCTTCCTCACTTTCATTAACTATCTGCATCGGGATCAGGACAGTCCAAGTCATCTCTTCCCCTGGAGAGCATGATGGCCACACTCTAAACTTCACCATCTAGAGATTTGTTGGATGCTTGCAGGGAGGAATTGGTAGGAAGACATAGATGTTGATGATAGGGAGCTGATGAGATGACCAACGCAAATCAACACGGAGTAGTGAGTGATTGATGACCATGTGGAATGATGCAGAGGGAGGATAGGTGACCGAGAGTGTGTGGGTGCCAATCCACGAGAGATGAGGTGTAAAGGCGGGAAGGATGTGGCAAGGAGAAAGGACATGGAAGCCTTGTCAGAGGTGATACAGAGTGGAAGTGGGAGACACATGTCGAGAGACGAGAGGGAGAGACAAGACAAGGGACATGAATAGGCATGCAGAAGTGTAAGTGGAAGAAAAGTTTCGGTGGGAGAGGAGGAAGGTAAGGACGAGTGGTAAGCGGTATACTCGGGCCGGGGGGGGGGGG
>SNQJ01S0035061.1:118522-131243 GCA_010110895.2 Picea sitchensis | reverse complement strand
TGTGTGTGTGTGTGTGTGTGTGTTGTGATTTTGTTGTTATGGATTGTACAATATAGTTTATTGTTGCACTATCAATGACTAGATTCCATTGTGATGCCTCAAATTACAACATTGACTCTCTTGCTAGTAGTCATGATTTAAAACACACATCGTATAGTAGATACATACATGCATATATGTTGACTAAGAGGGAGATAATTGAATGGTGGGAAAGGAATTTGGAAAATTATGTGAAAAATTATGCAAGGAGGTATTGGTCCACCCTTGTGTAGGTTGGGGAAAGTTTTTACATAAACCCACTAAAATTTCTTGGAGACAAATAAATTGCTTAAGAGAAACATCATATGACCATAGAAGATGATCTGAGATTATTGTTGATACTTATTAATGGAGGTAGAATGAACTTTAATGAGCGATTTGAAAAAATAGAGGATGAAGTCTATGAAGAGAAAGTGATCGAAGAATGCACTTCCATAGATGACACGAAGAGGATATTGTTCATAGATGCACACAACCATTTAATCTATTTCATGTTGAAATTGTTTCACAAGTTCCTAATTGATAATAGGGTCAATCATATTGTAGAAGCAAGACCACTAATGGTGACACCACTTAATATAAATTTGAAAAATGATCAAGAAGACTGGGAATTCTTCCTCGAAAAGTGAAAAGAAAAAATATGACAAGAAATGTTGTGCTTTCCATGATCAACCTAGAGTGAGTTGAGGTTAGTGATGGGGAGTATTTTCTTATGATATGACTCTATAAAAGGAAGGCCTTAGTCAATACACATTGAAGAAAAAATGAGACCAATGAAGGAAACAACCATGCTAAGGAGAGAAATAAAGCAAGCATTGACTAAGAAGAGAAGAGAATATACATTAGAGGAAGAAACAAAGAAAATAAAAAAAATAAAAAAAAATAAAAAAATTCTCTAGCCAACTTGAAAAAAATGCAAGAGACAAGAGATAGTAGAGGGATATTACTTAAGAGAAGTTGCAGAATCTGTCGATTTAGAAGAAAAAAGGAGATGATTGAATGTTAAGTCGATAGGATGCCAATGTTATCTAGTTTTATTAGGGAAACTTGATTAGGTTCAGAAGAGGAAGCAACAAAAATTGTTCCTAAAGTTATCGATCTAACAGAGTGATGGATCAATGTGATGCCAACCTTATCTAACTCATTGAATCAGAAATATTGACTAGAATAAAGAGTGGAAGCACCATATACTATTCTTGGTTGAGAAGAAGTTTTACATAGTGTAGAGGGTGGCATGGGAGCCCTACAAATACCAAACAATGTTGAATACCTGGAGGTCAATGAGTTGAGGCCCACGACAAGAAGAATGTCATAGTCAAGAATATAAAGTCTCAATATAAATAAATCCCTATGCCATAGCTTGCACATTGAACCTGGATTAAACTTTATTTGGAGTCCACTAGATGAGAATGGTCAAATTACTGATAAAATATGGATCCAAATGCTTCATACTAAGGACAATTTATTAAATATTATCCATGAGGAAGGTGATAATGTCATGTTGATCTAATTTGAGTGTCTCTTGGGAGTGTGCCCCCTATCAAATTTAATCAATGAAGAAACATAAACCCTTTCAAATAATAGTCATGTCGATTAAAATAGATAATCAAGAAGGGAATCAATGCATAATATGGTAGAATATAACGATCATGAGTGTTAGATTGATTTCCAAGAAGTAGAAGTAGAATAAGAGAAAGCATCCACGACGAAAGTATTGTGGGACCTCCATTTGATTAGAAATAACATTAAACTAATGTAATACAACTAAAACCACCACCTATTCATTCGTCGATAGTAAGCATGGAAAACTTTAACAATGGAAGCTTCACTCTAAATAAGGAGATGAAGGCATGTGATGACCTTGGTATATCTATGAAAATGTAATACCCCAATTCCCAAACACAATTTTCTAAATGCAATCTACTACACTACCAAAAATAAATAATGCAACTATATTCTTTGTTTGACTCTAATATATAAAGAAAACAAATCCAAATCTTTTAATGCTCCATTACTTTCAGTAAAAATGAAAGAGTCAAATGCAGATACAAAAGACACGAAGCAAAAAAGATTTCAAACAAAGAATGCACTCACATGCTAACGGGAACTAAAAGAGACAAGTATGATAACTCACTCAATCAAGCACTCGACAATCGATAAGCATTCAAGGGATATAAGAAAGTTAAGATAAGAATCCAAAAATTGACAAGGAGAAAGATAAATCACTCAATTGTCTTAACAAAATGAGCAGCAATAAAGCGAAATCTAAGCTAGGTTGTGGTAGTCATAAAGTGTCAAATCATTCAAAGAGGAAATATTTGAAAAGTAACTTAATACCAACAAACCTTTGCAGACCTTTTCAATTAGGAAGATAACCAGAAACTTTTGCAAGACCTAGATGAAACCAAGAAGAAACAAGGCGAATCAATCTCGCAATTTGGAAAAAGTTGCAAGCTCAAACAAGACAACGGAAATAATGATAAGGAGCCATATCCTCAACCTAAAAAAATTCACAAGCAAAAGTACAAACTTTGGACAAAAGACCTCCAACAAAGGGCTGAGAAAAATAGGGGAAAATCCCTTAGATATTCCCAAAACAAGAGATCAACGCTCCCTTAAGAAAATGGACAGAGCATTGTAACGCTCCCTAAAAGACCATTGAGGAGCATTGATCAGATAACCAACACCCTGGTAACCACTCTGGGTGAGCGCTAGTCCTGTATATGCTTGAAAATAAGCATAAAAAAACAAAAAATCAATAGAGTTTGGCTTGGTAACTATTACTACTTCTTGATGTAGAAGAGGGAAGAGGGAAGGCTAAAAAAACAATCAATAAAACAAGATCAAACAAGGCAAAGGTTCAAACGATCCAAAGAAATACAAGTCAATGTCCTTCCCCAGTGGAGTCGCCAATTTCTGTTATGGAAATATTTCCCTGCGGACAAGTGAATTTTCCCTTGGAGTACAAACCCCTCTACCAAGACATAAAACTACCTTTGGACACTACCATTCCTATCGATTCATTTTATCCATCAAGAAAAAGGGAAGGAGGGAGAGTATGTTGTACCTCACTTTCAAATTTTGTCCAAGCTGCTCCAATCCGCGAGTTCCAAACAATACCTAAATGGACAACAAGACACACACAACTATCTCCTACTCTAATGGATTAGACAAAATCAATCGATCCATGAATATTAAGACAAGAATAGGCAAGTACATGTAAACACATACTAGAAGGAAATAGGCCAAATATATTAATTAACTTCAAAAGGAAACTTACAACCTTCATATGATGTTGCAACAAACTCTCCAAGTCCTCCTTGTCCAACCCTTGCTCGAAAGATCCATAATCAAAATAACAATGCTTTGTTGATTTCTCCTCTTTAAGTCTCCTCCAGAATCAAAGGTTTGATACCTCTAATATTCCTTATATTCCCCATGGAAATCCCTCATTATATATGATTTGGAGGCTTAACCATCATGGAGAAGATCACTCACTAGATCCACTAAAATGAAATCTCCAAGATTTTTAGGGAGAAAATATCTCTCAAGGATTTTAGGGAGAAAATATTTCTCAAGGATTTTAAGGAGGAAATATCTCTCAAGATCCACCAAATTAGGATTTTGGTTTCAGAAAATATCTCAATCATCCATGAGATTCTCAACCTCTATTTGAGATTAGGAAACTAAAAGTGAGGTGGATTCTCACACTAAATTAATTTCCTTTTCATGAATATTAATAAATAATTCATGTGCACATGGTATTTTGACCTTCATATAATATATTTATCCTCCAAATTAACTAGGGATTGTCACATATGTTATTTCATAGTGTCAAGGTGTATGAAACACTTAGAAAGATGCATATGCCACTTTTTATGACACTTGTGACACTTAGGGTGAGGTACTTAACTGTGGAATTTTGATGTGTAACATAGGTCATCTTAATTTCCTGCATTTGCATATTGATTTGCTCATGGTAGTTTAGTTTCATTTCATCTTTGATTTTCATTTTTCTCTACTTGCATTATTGATTTACATGTTTCTCTTTTCATTATATATATGAAAAAATGAAAAAAAAAATATTTTCTAGATTAGTTGTCATTTTTGAAGTTTTGGATTTCTTTATATGGACAACACATGAGTGAGCCATCCTACACTTAACTATTTGTTGTTTTAGTGTGTGTAGGTATAGTTCCACTAGGATATGTTACATTTCTCATGCACTCTACAACGATTACATGTCCCCAAGTAGGAGCTAAATGTTATCCCCAACTCCCAAGGATAACTAAGGAGATGATGTCTCAAGTCCCTCAGGTTGCAAACATGGAGTACCAAGAGATATATGGCTAACAACGTCCACTTGCATAGACAAAGACCTACCTCACCACCACAGGTCTCAGGTTCATCATGAGGGTATTGACCACATCAATTAGCTTACGGAAGACATTGGGTCATGCTCCATGAGGTACAATTCAAGTATTATGGTGAGTATCATTTCAATATTTGAGGAATTTGAGTTTGTTGCATTTAAAATTGCTTTTGATTATGTAACGTTTGCTTGGAAATTATGCTCTTTTCCCTGTTTCACTTTGGTGGTTGACTTTTTGCCTAGTAAGTGGGTCACCCTTAGGAATAGTTTGGATAATGGGAGCTCCTCTTGACAATTCATCATGTCATTCACGACCATACTTGTCACTTTCCACACTTCATCCCCTCATCTCCTTATATTTTTTTACTTTTGAGTGTATTGACCCAAGAAGGGATTGTCCCTCATTTCATGGGAAGAAGGGGATGAAGCCCCATAGGATTGTAGCTGGAAAAGGATAAAATCCAATTAGTTTCTCCCTGGTTACTCCCTTTGTTAACATGTCTCCAGGATTATGGCTAGTATGTATCTTTTCCAACTTCAAATGTTCATCTTCCAAGATGGATCGTACGAAATGGTACCTGAGCTATATATGCTTAGTCTTCAAATGGAATATTGAGCTATTTTCAAGATGAATGACACTCTCATTGTCACAGTACAACTTGTTAATCGCCTGCTTCTTTCCCAATTCCTCCATAAAACTATATAACCAAATCATCGCTTTACTAGCCTCTGTAGCAACAACATACTCTGCTTTCATTGTTGAAAGTGAAACAACCTTTTGTAGTTTCAAAATCCAACGTATTGTTGTTCCACCTACAGTAAAAACATACCCTGTGGTGCTCCTCCTGCTATCTTTATCACCTTCCATATATGAGTGAACATATCCCTGTAGAATAGTTTCTAAACTTCCAAGACATAATGCATGAATAGAAACACCTCTCAAATACCTGAGAATCCACTTTACTACCTCCCAATGTTCTTTACTTGGATTTTTCATATACCTTCTCACAACTCCCACTACATGTGTAATATTTGGTCTTGTGCAAACCATCGCATACATCAAGCTACCAAATCCTAATGAATAAGGGACCCTGGAAATGTATTTTATCTCCTCCTATGTCTTAGGACACATTTCCTTAGTTAATTTGAAATGGATAGCCAAAAGTGTACTAACTGTTTTTTCATTATGCATTCTAAACCTCTCCAACACCTTCTCTATGTACTCACCCTAAGACAATGCAATTTGTGATTGTTCCTATCTCTTGTTATTCTCATACCAAGGATTTTCTTTGCATCACCCAAATCCTTCATCGCAAATTAATTAACTAATTTCTTCTTGAGAACATTTATATCCTACATATTAGACCCTGCAACACGCATGTCATCTACATACAATAGCAAGATAATATAGCTTCCATTTTCTAGCATTTTAAAATAAACACAGTGATCAAAATGAAATCTACTATAACCTTGTTCTGTCATAAACCTGCCAAACTTCAAATACCACTACCTTCGAGCTTGCTTTAGATCATACAAGCTCTTATTCAACCTGCATACCAAATTCTCCTTTCCTTTGACCTCATACCCCTGTGGTTGCTGCATATAAATCTCTTCCTCCAAATCCCCATGGGGAAAATATGTTTTTACATCTAACTGTTCAAGATGAAAATATTCTATTTCCATAGGAGTTAAAATAGTCCTAATTGAAGTCATCTTAAAAATATGAGAAAATATTTCATCAAAATCTATACCTTTCTTTTGTGCAAACCCATTTACAACAAGTCTAGCCTTGTACCACTTTTTTCCTCTATCTTCCTCCTTCAACCTGCAAACCCATTTATTTTGCAATGATATTTTTCTTGTAGGAAAATGAACCAAGTCCCAATTCTAGTTATTTACGAATGAGTCCATTTCCTCTTTCATGCCTTTCTCCCACTTCTTTTTAGTTTCTACCTGCATTGGCTCTGCATAACTTTGTGGTTNCTTCCTCCAAATCCCCATGGAGAAAATATGTTTTTACATCTAACTGTTCAAAATGCAAATATTCTATTTCCATAAGAGTTAAAATAGTCCTAATTGAAGTCATCTTAAAAATATGAGAAAATATTTCATCAAAATCTATACCTTTCCTTTGTGCAAACCCATTTACAACAAGTCTAGCCTTGTACCGCTTTTTTCCTCTATCTTCCTCCTTCAACCTGCAAACCCATTTATTTTGCAATGATATTTTTCTTGTAGGAAAATGAACCAAGTCCCAATTCTAGTTATTTACGAAGGAGTCCATTTCCTCTTTCATGCCTTTCTCCCACTTCTTTTTAGTTTCTACCTGCATTGGCTCTTCATAACTTTGTGGTTCACCAGAATCAGTCAACGATAAATAATACAATGAAGGAGAGCATCGTTCATGGGGTATACTTAACCTAGTAGATCTTATAACAACACTTGTAGGCGTTTGATGTACATGTTTCTCATGTTGTTGTACATTTTGATTTTCTAGTACCTTTGGAATTTATTTTTTAGTGATCTCATCAAGCACTGTATATTCTGGTTTTTCTTTTTCCTGTTTCTTTCCTTGCAATTGATAATTGTAAATGAACTTCTCATTGAATATGAAATCTCTACTCCTAATGATTTTGTGATTTTCATAATCCCATAAGAGATCACCAAAATCATTAACACTGTATCCAATAAAGGTACACTTCTTGGATTTTGATTCAAGGTTTGTTCTATTTTCTTTATCAATATGGACAAATGCTTCACAACCGAAAGCATTCAAAAAAGAATAGTTTACCTTTTTACATGTCCATGTCTCCTCTGGAATTCCACCGTCCAAAGATTTGAAGGTCCTCTTTTTATTAAATAAACAATAATATCTACAACATCTACCCAGAACTGTAAGGGAAACCCAACATGTAATCTCATACTCCTTGCATGTTCCATGATTGTCCTGTTCATCCTTTCCAACACTCCATTTTCTTGTGGTGTTCCTGGAATTGTTTTCTCTGTACAAATCCCATGTTATGAATAGTAATCATCAAAGTCCTTGCTACAATATTCACCTCCATTGTCTGATCTGAGACACTTCAACCTTTTTCCTGTCTCATTCTCAACCAAAGATTTCCATTTCTTAAAAGTATCAAAAACACCATATTTTTGTCGAATGCAATAAACCCAAGATTTTATAGTTGCATCATCAATAAAATTAACATAATAACAAGATCCACCAAGAGATGATACCTGAGCTAGTCCCCATACATCTATATGAACAAGCTCTAACCTTTCACTCTTATTTTCTTTTCTGACTATGAGAAATCTGACTCTCTTTTGTTTTCCATAAACACAATGCTCACAAAAATCCAAATCAATTTGTTTAAGATTTGGCAACACATTTATTTTGTGAAGTATCTGCATCCCCTTCTCACTCATATTTCCAAGCCTATGATGCCACTGTGATGTTGCATCCACCCCTGTAGAAGCTAAAGAGATAGAAGAGACAATATTACTAGTACACAAATATAATTTACCTACCTTCTCTCCTTTTTCTAATACCAGTAATCCTTTGGTGACCTTCCACGCCTTATCTGTAAATATAGATATAAAACCTTCACTTACCAACTGCCCTGTTGAAATTAGTTTTTTCCTTAGATTCAAAACATGTCTTACCTCTTTCAACAACCACTGGTTTCCATTCTTTTTATTTATTTGTACCTTACCCATTCCAACAATTTTTCATGGTGCATCATCACCCAAATGAACCTATCCAAAATCACCTTGAACATAATCTATAAAATGTTTCCTATGGGATGTGGCATGAAATGAAGCCCCTAAATCTACTACCCAATACTCAAAAACATTATCTACAGAAAGAATCAAAGCATCTTGTAACACATCACATGCTACATTTGCGTCCTGATTTTTCTCATGTTGTCCATCTCTTTATTTCTTTGGAGCTATACATTCTTTCTTCAGATGTCCTTTCTTCCCACAATTCCAACACTCTATCTTTCCTAATCTGGATTTGTATCTTCCCTTCCTATAATTCCCACGGTTCCTTGATCCCTTTCCTCTATCCTTCTGTCTTCCCCTATTCTCCACAGTCAATGCATTACCTGATGTATCACCTATGCTTTTCCATCACATTTCCTCGCTAAGGATAACACCACCAACATCATCATATTTAGAGTGTTTGAACCAGAGACAGAGTTACTTACAACCATGGCCAAGCCATTCCAACTTTCTGGAAATGAGCATAGGATTAGAAGATCCTTGACCTCATCATCAAAGTCCACTTTTATAAAACTTAGATGATTAGTAACCATATTAAATTCATTTAAATGATCCGCAACAGACCCACCTTCTGACATCTTTATATTAAATAATCGCTTCATTAGAAATACTTTATTGGGCGTTGAGGGTTTTTCATACAGTTTATCCAGTGCATCCATCAACTCCTTCATTGTCTTTTCTTTTGAAATATTGAAATCCACTGAACCTCCCATTCTTTGTCCCTCATGGCTGTCGACTTCTTTTTCCTATTCCACCCAATGGTAGGAATATATCCTTTTGATATAAATAATCTTCCATCTACATCTTCCATAACTTGTAGTTTTGGTCGCTAAATTTCTCAACCCTAAACTTTCCATCTTCCACCATTGCTCCCACTCAAACTAAGAACCCTCTTTTCCTACGAGTTACCTTTTGCTTTGATACCAGTTGTTAGAAAAACAGGATCGCGGAGAAAAAAAATAAAACAAATGTGGAAATAAAACACATAAGATACACAATACAATATAGACACAGATATACGTGGTTCAACCAATGTGGGCTACGTCCACCAGAGAAATTGCCAGGTCCTTCCATTATTATTATCCAACAAATGAAGGGATACAACCTACACCACACCTGTTGTAACTTCCTCTTATTTCTCTCACAATCTCCTCTCTCAGAATACAATATTCACAATAATACATAGTCGCAACACAATTCCCTCATAAAAGAGGGTTGTTTTCTAGGGAAAAAAACCCTAACATAACTTCTACCATCAGATCTACGACCTTACAATGAACAATCCAGATTGACTACGAAATTACAATATTTGAATTACAAAAAAACAAAAACTTTTATCCCCTTCATGGCCGACTAGGGGGCATGAATTGTGTATCATGTAGTTTCTTTGACATACATATGAATTAGGAAGATAATCAGGCTCCACAACCAACATTCAACTTGGGGAATCCTGGTGTGACCACGGTAGAGTCAAGGTGGGCATTATTTTTCATGCTTAGTTAGAAGCCCCACGTTGGCTTCAACTTGGAGACATATTTAAGAAACAAAAGGAAATGAATGGGCTTGGAAAACGTTTGCATTGAAAACAAAGGTGCAACACACCCTCTACAAAGGCACCCATAAATGAGACACTATGACTCCTTGTATGTCATGAACCCCTTGCCAAAAACTCTTTCCCTCATCCAGGCCACTTTGTCCAAATGACCTAGAGAGGGTTCCACCCATATTGATCGCATTCATTACCCATCAGTCTAGAAAAAATCCTTGCTTCTCAACCTCATACTCTGGGAAACACTCCTAAACTTGAGGTACGATTCACCCAATAGGTCTCTTTGTCAACCCTCCCATAAGAAAAATTTTCATTATTTGTTTTTTCCACGGTTATATATTATCATTTGGAGAAGTCTACAGTAGGCGAGTTCATTCTCTAATATTTTCGAACACTAAAGCAGGTCCATCATTAGGAGAGGCTTAGAAAGATTCATGGTTCTCCTAAACAAACAAATTTAAGGTATTAATACCAACAAAACATATAAGTCGTCTATCAATGGAAGTAGGTCGACCTAATTATTAAACAAATCATCCAAAACTTATGAAAGTAGGCCAGCTTAATCCTTGAAAAATTATTTGAGAGGAGGTTATATTTTTATTCATTTCTCTTTCTTGATGTCTGTGGTTTTTAGGCCTGCGTGATGGAATTATTCTCTTTTAGGCTGCATTGTTTCTTATTGATTATTTTATGCTAATTTTTACATACAAACCCCCTAAATTGGTAAGTTATTTTCATTTCTAGGTTGTTTTATGTCTAACCCATTTGACAAGAAACATGTCCCTCTTATGAGTATTTGAAGCTACCTTCATACAGGTGGAAGAGGAAAAGTTGGTGTAAATTCCTTGGTAATTATATGTTATCTTTGATTTCCAAAAGATCCAACCTCTTGACATTTGACAATAATTTTGGTTGGTAGATTACTCTCCAAGATTTCTTTACTTTCCATCTATTTCATATCAAATCATTCCTTATTATTGTGCTCCTAGGATTAGTTTAGGCTACATTGTTTTCATTATTCATGCTATATTAGATACATTTCATTCTTTACATTATAAAAACCCTAAACATTGGATTGGGTTACAACCAATAAAACCATAAAACCAATAATAGTAGATGGGAAAGAATTCAAATGAGTTCACAATTCCAAATGGTGTGAAGTCTAATTGGGAATTCTCACTGAGGTGAACCCTTATTGTTGGAAGTGTAAATTTTTCCTTATAAAAAATATCTAAGATTTAAATAAGCAGTCAAATCAATCAACCAATTGTCTAGGTCAACTAACAAATGTAGTTACAACATTTATAACTACCCTCCCATTGTGTAAAGAGTATAAATATGTATCATAATGTGATCATAATCGTAGATATTTATTAAGGATCAATAAAATATTGCATATCCCTGGCTCTCTCTCTCTCTCTCTCTATGTGTGTGTGTGTGTGTGTGTGTTGTGATTTTGTTGTTATGGATTGTACAATATAGTTTATTGTTGCACTATCAATGACTAGATTCCATTGTGATGCCTCAAATTACAACATTGACTCTCTTGCTAGTAGTCATGATTTAAAACACACATCGTATAGTAGATACATACATGCATATATGTTGACTAAGAGGGAGATAATTGAATGGTGGGAAAGGAATTTGGAAAATTATGTGAAAAATTATGCAAGGAGGTATTGGTCCACCCTTGTGTAGGTTGGGGAAAGTTTTTACATAAACCCACTAAAATTTCTTGGAGACAAATAAATTGCTTAAGAGAAACATCATATGACCATAGAAGATGATCTGAGATTATTGTTGATACTTATTAATGGAGGTAGAATGAACTTTAATGAGCGATTTGAAAAAATAGAGGATGAAGTCTATGAAGAGAAAGTGATCGAAGAATGCACTTCCATAGATGACACGAAGAGGATATTGTTCATAGATGCACACAACCATTTAATCTATTTCATGTTGAAATTGTTTCACAAGTTCCTAATTGATAATAGGGTCAATCATATTGTAGAAGCAAGACCACTAATGGTGACACCACTTAATATAAATTTGAAAAATGATCAAGAAGACTGGGAATTCTTCCTCGAAAAGTGAAAAGAAAAAATATGACAAGAAATGTTGTGCTTTCCATGATCAACCTAGAGTGAGTTGAGGTTAGTGATGGGGAGTATTTTCTTATGATATGACTCTATAAAAGGAAGGCCTTAGTCAATACACATTGAAGAAAAAATGAGACCAATGAAGGAAACAACCATGCTAAGGAGAGAAATAAAGCAAGCATTGACTAAGAAGAGAAGAGAATATACATTAGAGGAAGAAACAAAGAAAATAAAAAAAATAAAAAAAAATAAAAAAATTCTCTAGCCAACTTGAAAAAAATGCAAGAGACAAGAGATAGTAGAGGGATATTACTTAAGAGAAGTTGCAGAATCTGTCGATTTAGAAGAAAAAAGGAGATGATTGAATGTTAAGTCGATAGGATGCCAATGTTATCTAGTTTTATTAGGGAAACTTGATTAGGTTCAGAAGAGGAAGCAACAAAAATTGTTCCTAAAGTTATCGATCTAACAGAGTGATGGATCAATGTGATGCCAACCTTATCTAACTCATTGAATCAGAAATATTGACTAGAATAAAGAGTGGAAGCACCATATACTATTCTTGGTTGAGAAGAAGTTTTACATAGTGTAGAGGGTGGCATGGGAGCCCTACAAATACCAAACAATGTTGAATACCTGGAGGTCAATGAGTTGAGGCCCACGACAAGAAGAATGTCATAGTCAAGAATATAAAGTCTCAATATAAATAAATCCCTATGCCATAGCTTGCACATTGAACCTGGATTAAACTTTATTTGGAGTCCACTAGATGAGAATGGTCAAATTACTGATAAAATATGGATCCAAATGCTTCATACTAAGGACAATTTATTAAATATTATCCATGAGGAAGGTGATAATGTCATGTTGATCTAA
>SNQJ01S0035061.1:84349-118472 GCA_010110895.2 Picea sitchensis | reverse complement strand
TGTGCAAACCCATTTACAACAAGTCTAGCCTTGTACCACTTTTTTCCTCTATCTTCCTCCTTCAACCTGCAAACCCATTGATTTTGCAATGATATTTTTCTTGTAGGAAAATGAACCAAGTCCCAATTCTAGTTATTTACGAAGGAGTCCATTTCCTCTTTCATGCCTTTCTCCCACTTCTTTTTAGTTTCTACCTGCATTGGCTCTTCATAACTTTGTGGTTCACCAGAATCAGTCAACGATAAATAATACAATGAAGGGGAGCATCGTTCATGGGGTATACTTAACCTGGTAGATCTTAGAACAACACTTGTAGGCGTTTGATGTACATGTTTCTCATGTTGTTGTACATTTTGATTTTCTAGTACCTTTGGAATTTATTTTTCAGTGATCTCATCAAGCACTGTGTATTCTGGTTTTTCTTTTTCCTGTTTCTTTCCTTGCAACTGATAATTGTAAATGACCTTCTCATTGAATATGACATCTCTACTCCCAATGATTTTGTGATTTTCATAATCCCATAAGAGATAACCAAAATCATTAACACTGTATCCAATAAAGGTACACTTCTTGGATTTTGATTCAAGCTTTGTTCTATTTTCTTTATCAATATGGACAAATGATTCACAACCGAAAGCATTCAAAAAAGAATAGTTTACCTTTTTACATGTCCATGCCTCCTATGGAATTCCACCATCCAAAGATTTGAAGGTCCTCTTTTTATTAAATAAACAAGAATATCTACAACATCTACCCAGAACTGTAAGGGAAACCCAACATGTAATCTCATACTCCTTGCATGTTCCATGATTGTCCTGTTCATCCTTTCCAACACTCCATTTTCTTGTGGTGTTCCTGGAATTGTTTTCTCTGTAAAAATCCCATGTTATGAACAGTAATCATCAAACTCCTTGCTACAATATTCACCTCCATTGTCTGATCTGAGACACTTCAACCTTTTTCCTGTCTCATTCTCAACCAAATATTTCCATTTATTAAAAGTATCAAAAACACCATATTTTTGTCAAATGCAATAAACCCAAGATTTTATAGTTTCATCATCAATAAAAGTAACATAATAACAAGATCCACCAAGAGATGATACCTGAGCTAGTCTCCATACATCTATATGAACAAGCTCTAACCTTTCACTCTTCTTTTCTGTTCCGACTATGAGAAATCTGACTCTCTTTTGTTTTCCATAAACATAGTGCTCACAAAAATCCAAATCAATTTGTTTAAGATTTGGCAACACATTTATTTTGTGAAGTATTTGCATCCCCTTCTCACTCATATTTCCAAGCCTATGATGCCACCGTGATGTTGCATCCACTCTTGTAGAAGCTAAAGAGATAGAAGAGTCAATATTACCAGTACATAAATACAATGTACCTACCTTCTCTCCTTTTTCTATTGCCAGTAATCCTTTGGTGACCTTCCATGCCTTATCTGTAAATATAGATATACAACCTTCACTTTCCAACTACCCTATTGAAATTAGTTTTTTCCTTAAATTCAAAACATGTCTTACCTCTTTCAACAACCACTGGTTTCCATTCTTTTTATTTATTTGCACCTTACCCATTCCAACAATTTTGAATGGTGCATCATCACCCAAATGAACCTATCCAAAATCACCTTGAACATAATCTATAAAATCTTTCCTATGGGATGTGGCATAAAATGAAGCCCCTAAATCTACTACCCAATACTCAAAAACATTATCTACAGAAAGAATCAAAGCATCTTATAACACATCACATGCTACATTTTCTTCTTGATTTTTCTCATGTTGTCCATCTCTTTATTTATTTGGAGCTCTACATTCTTTCTTCAGATGTCCTTTATTCCCACAATTCCAACACTCTATCTTTCCCAATATAGATTTGTATCTACCCTTCCTATAATTCCCATAGTTCCTTGATCCCTTTCCTCTATCCTTTTGTCTTCCCCTTTTCTCCACGGTCAATGAATTACCTGATGTATCACCTATGCTTTTCTGTCGCATTTCCTTGCTAAGGTTAACACCAACAACATCATCAAATTTAGAGTGTTTGAACCAAAGACAGATTTACTTATAGCCATGACCAAGCAATTCCAACTTTCTGGAAATGAGCACATGATTATAAGATCCTTGACCTCATCATCAAAGTCCACTTTTATAGAACTTAGACGATTAGTAATGATATTGAATTCATTTAAATGATATGCAACAGACCCACCTTCTGACATCTTTATATTAAATAATCGCTTCATTAGAAATACTTTATTGGACGCCGAGGGTTTTTCATATAGTTTAGCCAATGCATCCATCAACTCCTTCATTGTCTTTTCTTTTGAAATATTGAAATCCACTGATGCTACTAGGCTCAACCGTATCATTCTTAGTGTCTTTCTATCAAGAACCTCCCATTCTTTGTCCTTCATGGCCATCAAATTCTTTCCTATTTCACCCAATGGTAGGAATACATCCTTCTGATATAAATAATCTTCCATCTGCATTTTCCATAACTGGTATTTTTGGCCGTTAAATTTCTCGACCCTAAACTTTCCATCTTCCACCATTGCTCCCACTCGAACTAGGAACCCTCTTTTCCTGCGAGTTACCTTTTGCTTTGATACCAATTGTTAGAAAAACAGGATCGTGGAGAAAAATAATAAAACAAATGAGAAAATAAAACACATAAGATACACAATACAATATAGACACAGATATACATGGTTCAACCAATATGGGCTACATCCACCAGAGAAATTGCCAGGTCCTTCCTTTATTATTATCCAACAAATGAAGGGATACAACCTACAACACACCCGTTGTAACTTCCTCTTATTTCTCTCACAATATCCTCTCTCATAATACAATATTCACAATAATACATAGTCCAACATAATTCCCTCATAAAAGAGGGTTGTATTCTAGGGAAAAAAACCCTAACACAACTTCTACTGTCAGATATGATTTGCGACCTTACAATGAACACTACAGATTGACTACAAAATTACAAGATTTGAATTACAAAAAAAAAAAAACTTGTATCCCCCTCATGGCCGACGAGGGGGGGAATGAATTGTGTATCCTGTAGTTTCTTTGACATACATATGAATTAGGAAGATAATTAGGCTCCACAACCAACATTCAACTTGGGGAATCTTGGTGTGACCAAGGTAGAGTCAAGGTGGGCATTTTTTTTCATGCTTAGTTAGAAGCCCCACGTTGGCTTCAACTTGGAGACATATTAAAGAAACAAAAGGAAATGAATGGGCTTGGAAAATTTTTGCATTGAAAATGAATGTGCAACACACCCTCTACAAAGGAACCCATAAATGAGACACTACGACTCCTTGTATGTCATGAACCCCATGCCAAAAACTCTTTCCTCCATCCATGCCACTTTGTCCAAATGACCTATAGAGGGTTCCACCCATATTGATCTCATTCGTTACCCATCAGTCTTGAACAAATCCTTGCTTCTCAACCTCATACTCTGGGAAACACTCCTAAACTTGAGGTAAGATTCACCCAATAGGTCTCTTTGTCAACCCTCCCATACCTAAAATTGGAAAATTGCATAAGGTCTTTGAGAACTTGTTTATTTTGATGAGGTGGCTTGGATGTATATGCTTAGATGGCTCTTTCATTGATTTGATTTGCCCATAATAATTTATTTCACTTGAGATCCTTGGAGACCGTATTCACTGTCTATGTAGGACCTAGTTTGTGGACATATTTGGAAGAACAAGCCTAGCTTGGGCTTCCTTGGGGCTTGAATCCCACATGTTGGATACCATGTTCCACACATCGGAAGACTATGATAGACTTTGGAGGCCTAAGTAGAAACCATGGAGGACATAACCCAACCCTTATCCAGTCCAACAATTTTCTCTTGAGGCTAAAACACCACTTTTGAGGAGGTTGACATCACCCTAGGGCTAGGGTTGTGGTGGTGGTGTTGTTGTCACTTGAAATTTTCCACCCTTGGATGGATAAGAGTAAATTTAATACCATAGTGATTGAGGAGAAGGCCTTTGGAGGCCCAATGTGTCACTTCCAAGCCCAACGTCCTTCTCTTGGTGCCAAAATGTTGTCTTAAGAGGGTGACATCTTACTTTTAGGGTTTCTTTCATGTGCAAATTATGAATTAAACATTATTATTGTGTAAAAGGGGAAAAGTAAGGGTTGTTGTCCCCTTAATTTGTGTTTTACCCTAAAATCAAGTGGACAAACACTTGTAGGAGGATTTGTGTTAATAGAGATCATTTCATTTTATGATAGCTCTCTCACTTGAGAGAAGACACTCTTGGTTAAAATTTGTGCCCTACTTGGGAATTTTTACATATCTCTCTTGTCACTTTCTCCTGTAATGGTTTTTATTTGGCTATTGGATGGATGGATGATGCACTATCTCTAGTGGGAGTCTATTTCTTTCTCTATGATGGATTTTATTGGTTAAAAAGAGGTTTATCTTGTTAATTTTGGGACTAGGTAAGGGATCTTTGTTTCTATTGCTTCTTTTCTTGGTTTCAAGGTTAATTTGCTTAAACTTTTGGGGATTATAAGTGCATAAAACCCCACTAATTCCATTTTATTTGTCTTGAAATACTTTGTTGCACAAGGAATTCCTAGGAGGAGTAAAAGGGTTTACACCCTCTTAGGGTTTTTCCTAGTTATCTTAGCTTGCCTTAGGGAGTAAACAAGATTACACCCCCAAGGAAGTAGATCAACTAGGTCTTTAATTTTTGAGGCTCCACAACCCAATAGCTAAATTCACTAACCTTCTTGCATTGGAGAAACAAAATCATTTCATTGGGATACGTGAAAACACGAGATATTGTAATTGTCTAAGTTGGAAACTTTTCCTTATGATTTAAGATTGATTGAGCCACTAGGGCATTTTGATTGGTCAATGATATTTTTATGCTATTAAAAAATTATGATACAGACATTAGGGCTGCTTCAAAATCTCCTTTTCAAGATTAATTTCTCACTCTTTTACCACTGAAAATAGTTGGCAAGTTGCTATTGTTTATCTACTTGATATTGGTTATTGTTGGGAAAGTTGTTGGCTAGTTTCTTGGGGTAAAAGTTTCCTCTATATAAAATATTTTCTACATCCATTTGGATGCTCTGAAAAATATCTGAAAACATCCTTTTGCAGCCCTGATTCTCCATCAAAACTGGTGCTAAAGTATTAAAAAGTTATCTATTGGTTCAATGCTTCATTATCCAATAATTACTTGATAGCTTTGATGGTTATTTTTGCTGTAAATGATTGATTCCATTGCTGATATATATATTTGTTTACATTTGTAATTTAGGACGTAAAGCTTCAACTACTTGTCCCTTTGACATTTAGGCTTGTATCTTGGTTATTTGTCTTGTCTGGGGCATGTGTAACACTCTGGTGCAGGTACCCAAGGATTTGGAAACTATCCTCCATCCTTGAGACTCGTTATCAAGCCACTCTTCACTTATCAACTTGAACTATATGGGAATTACTTCCATAGTCTCACTTTCCATCTCATTTCCCCCTAGGGTCACTTAAGAATCCCCCCTTGTGTATGTCATGAACCCCTTGCCAAAAACTCTTTCCCTCATCCATGCCACTTTGTCCAAATGACCTAGAGAGGGTTCCACCCATATTGATCGCATTCATTACCCATCAGTCTAGAACAAATCCTTTCTTCTCAACCTCATACTCTGGGAAACACTCCTAAACTTGAGGTACGATTCACCCAATAGGTCTCTTTGTCAACCCTCCCATAAGGAAAAATTTCATTATTTGTTTTTTCCACGGTTATATATTATCAAATGGAGAAATCTACAGTAGGTGAGTTCATTCTCTAATATTTTCGAACACTAAACCAGGTCCATCATTAGGAGAGGCTTAGAAAGATTCATGGTTCTCCTAAACAAACAAATTTAAGGTATTAATACCAACAAAACATATAAGTCATCTATCAATGGAAGTAGGTAGACCTAATTATTAAACAAATCATCCAAAATTTACGAAAGTAGGCCAGCCTAATCCTTGAAAAATTATTTGAGAGGAGGTTATATTTTTATTCATTTCTCTTTCTTGATGTCTGTGGGTTTTAGGCCCGCGTGATGGAATTATTCTCTTTTAGGCTGCATTGTTTCTTATTGATTATTTCATGCTAATTTTTACATACAAACCCCCTAAATTGGTAAGTTATTTTCATTTCTAGGTTGTTTTATGTCTAACCCATTTGACAAGAAACGTGTCCCTCTTATGAGTATTTGAAGCTACCTTCATACAGGTGAAAGAGGAAAAGTTGGTGTAAATTCATTGGTAATTATATGTTATCTTTGATTTCCAAAAGATCCAACCTCTTGACATTTGACGATAATTTTGGTTGGTAGATTAATGTCCAAGATTTCTTTACTTTCCATCTATTTCATATCAAATCATTCCTTATTATTGTGCTCCAAGGATTAGTTTAGGCTACATTGTTTTCATTATTCACGGTATATTAGATACATTTCATTCTTTACATTATAAAAGCCCTAAACATTGGATTGGGTTACAACCAATAAAACCATAAAACCAATAATAGTAGATGGGAAAGAATTCAAATGAGTTCACAATTCCAAATGGTGTGAAGTCTAATTGGGACTTCTCACTGAGGTGAACCCTTATTGTTGGAAGTGTAAATTTTTCCCTATAAAAAATATCTAAGATTTAAATAAGTAGTCAAATCAATCAACTGATTGTCTAGGTCAACTAACAGATGTAGTTACAACATTTATAACTACCCTCCCATTGTGTAAAGAGTATAAATATGTATCATAATGTGATTATAATCGTAGAGATTTATTAAGGATCAATAAACTACTGCATACCCTTGGCTCTCTCTCTCTCTCTCTCTCTCTCTCTCTCTATGTGTGTGTGTGTGTGTGTGTGTGTGTTGTGATTTTGTTGTTATGGATTGTACAATATAGTTTATTGTTGCACTATCAATGACTAGATTCCATTGTGATGCCTCAAATTACAACATTGACTCTCTTGCTAGTAGTCATGATTTAAAACACACATCGCATAGTAGATACATACATGCATAGATGTTGACTAAGAAGGAGATAATTGAATGGTGGGAAAGGAATTTGGAAAATTATGTGAAAAATTGTGCAAGGAGGTATTGATCCACCCTTGTGTAGGTTGGGGAATTTTTTTACATAAACCCACTAAAATTTCTTGGAGACAAAGAAATTTCTTAAGAGAAACATCATATGACCATAGTAGATGGTCTGATATTATTGTTGATACTTATTAATGGAGGTAGAATGGACTTTAACGAACGATTTGAGAAAATAGAGGATGAAGTCTATGAAGATAAAGTGATCGAAGAATGTACTTCCATAGGTGACATGAAGAGGATATTCTTCATAGATGCACACAACCATTTAATCTATTTCATGTTGAAATTGTTTCACAAGTTCCTAATTGATAATAGGGTCAATCATATTATAGAAGCAAGACCACTAATGGTGACACCACTTAATACAAATTTGAAAAATGATCAAAGAGGCAGAATTCTTCCTCAGTGAAAAGAAAAAATATGACAAGAAATGGTGTGCTTTCCATGATCAACCTAGAGTGAGTTGAGGTTAGTGATGGGGAGTATTTTCTTATGATATGACTCTATAAAAGGAAGGCCTTAGTCAATACACATTGAAGAAAAAATGAGACCAATGAAGGAAACATCCATGCTAAGGAGAGAAATAAAGAAATCATTGACTAAGAAGAGAAGAGAATATACATTAGAGGAAGAAACAAAGAAAATAAAATAAACAAACAAACAAAAAAAAAAAAAATCTCTAGCCAACTTGAAAAAAATGCAAGAGACAAGAGATAGTAGAGGGATCTTACTTAAGAGAAGTTGCAGAATCTGTCGATTTAGAAGAAAAGAGGAGATTATTGAATCTTAATTCGATAGGATGCCAATGTTATCTACTTTTATTAGGGAAAATTGATTAGGTTCAGAAGAGGAAGCAACAAAAATTGTTCCTAAAGTTGTCGATCTAACAGAGTGATGGGTCAATGTGATGCCAACCTTATCTGACTCATTGAGTAAGAAATATTGACTAGAAGAAAAAGTGGAAGCACCATCTGTTATTCTTGGTCGA
This sequence comes from Picea sitchensis, assembly GCA_010110895.2. Classification (NCBI taxonomy): domain Eukaryota; kingdom Viridiplantae; phylum Streptophyta; class Pinopsida; order Pinales; family Pinaceae; genus Picea; species Picea sitchensis. The sequence continues at coordinate 110,323 of SNQJ01S0035061.1, read as the reverse complement.
TAAGATGTTTTACATAGTGTAGAGGGTGGCATGGGAGCCCTACAAATACCAAACAATGTTGAATACCTGGATGTCAATGAGTTGAGGCCCACAGCAAGAATAATGTCATAGTCAATAATATAAAGTCTCAATATAAATAAATCCCTATGCCATAGCTTGCACATTGAACCTGGATTAAACTTTATTTGGAGTCCACTAGATGAGAATGGTCAAATTACTGATAAAATATGGATCCAAATGCTTCATACTAAGGACAATTTATTAAATATTATCCATGAGGAAGGTGATAATGTCATGTTGATCTAATTTGAGTGTCTCTTGGGAGTGTGCCCCCTATCAAATTTAATCAATGAAGAAACATAAACCCTTTCAAATAATAGTCATGTCGATTAAAATAGATAATCAAGAAGGGAATCAATGCATAATATGGTAGAATATAACGATCATGAGTGTTAGATTGATTTCCAAGAAGTAGAAGTAGAATAAGAGAAAGCATCCACGACGAAAGTATTGTGGGACCTCCATTTGATTAGAAATAACATTAAACTAATGTAATACAACTAAAACCACCACCTATTCATTCGTCGATAGTAAGCATGGAAAACTTTAACAATGGAAGCTTCACTCTAAATAAGGAGATGAAGGCATGTGATGACCTTGGTATATCTATGAAAATGTAATACCCCAATTCCCAAACACAATTTTCTAAATGCAATCTACTACACTACCAAAAATAAATAATGCAACTATATTCTTTGTTTGACTCTAATATATAAGAAAACAAATCCAAATCTTTTTAATGCTCCATTACTCTTTCAATAAAAATGAAAGAGTCAAATGCAGATACAAAAGACACAAAAGATTTAAAACAAAGAATGCACTCACATGCTACTTGAGACAAAGAGAGACAAATTAGCAGATAACTCACTCAATCAAGCACTCGACAATCGATAAGCATTCAAGGGATATAAGAAAGTTAAGATAAGAATCCAAAAATTGACAAGGAGAAAGATAAATCACTCAATTATCTTGACAAAATGAGCAATGTGAGAAATCTAAGCTAGGTTGTAGTAGTCATAGGTGTCAGTCACATTCAAAGGAAATGTTGAAAAATGGCTTAATACCAACAGAGCCAGCACAGGACCTTTTCAATTAGGAGATAACCCGAGAAACTTTTGCAAGAGACTAGATGGAAACCAAGAGAACAAGAAATGAATCAATCTACGCCAATTTGGAAAAGTTGCAAATAGAACAAGACAAGCGAGAATAATAATGATAGGCCATATCCTCAACCTAAAAAAATTCACAAGCAAAAGTACAAACTTTGGACAAAAGACCTCCAACAAAGGGCTGAGAAAAATAGGGGAAAATCCCTTAGATATTCCCAAAACAAGAGATCAACGCTCCCTTAAGAAAATGGACAGAGCATTGTAACGCTCCCTAAAACATTGTAGGGCATTGATCCAGGATGTAACACCTTGGTAGCCACTCTAGGGGAGCGTTAGTCCTGTATATGCTTGAAAATAAGCATAAAAAACAAAAAATCAATAGAGTTTGGCTTGGTAACTATTACTACTTCTTGATGTAGAAGGGGAAGAGGAAGGGGCTAAAAAACAATCAATAAAACAAGATCAAACAAGACAAAGGTTCAGATGATCCAAAAAGAAATACAAAATTAAATGTCCTTCCCGATTAGGTAGCCAATTTACATTATGGAAATATTTCCTGGGACAAAATTGAATTTTCCCTTAGATTACAAACCCCTCTACCAAGACACAAAACTACCTTTGGACACTACCATTCCTATCGATTCATTTTATCCATCGAGAAAGATAGAAGGAGGAAGTATGTTGTACCTCACTTTCAAATTTTGTCCAAAGGCTGCTCCAATCATGAGAGTTCCAAACAATACCTAAATGGACAACAAGACACACACAACTATCTCCCTACTCTAATGGATTAGACAAAATCAATCGATCCATGAATATTAAGACAAGAATAGGCAAGTACATGTAAACACATACTAAGAGGAAATAGGCCAAATATATTAATTAGCTTCAAAGGGAAACTTTAGCCTTTCATGTAGTTGCAAAAAACTCTCCAAGTCCTCCTTGTCCAGCCCTTGCTTTCGAAAGATCCATAATCAAAATAACAATGCTTTGTTGAGTTCTCCACCTTAAGTCCTCCTCAGAATCAAAGGTTTGATACCTCTAATATTCCTTATATTCCCCATGGAAATCCCTCATTATATATGATTTGGAGGCTTAACCATCATGGAAGATCACTCACTAGATCCACTAAAATGAAATCTCCAAGATTTTTAGGGAGAAAATATCTCTCAAGAGTCTTAGAGAAAATATTTCTCAAGGATTTTAAGGAGGAAATATCTCTCAAGATCCGCCAAATTAGGATTTTGGTTTCAGAAAATATCTCAATCATCCATGAGATTCTCAACCTCTTCTTATTTGAGATTAGAGCTAAAAATTGAGGTGGATTCTCACACTAAATTAATTTCCCTTTTCATGAATATTAATAAATAATTCATGTGTGCACATGGTATTTTGACCTTCATATAATATATTTATCCTCCAAATTAACTAGGAATCGTGACATATGTTGTTTCATGGTGTCAAGGTGTATGAAACACTTAGAAAGATGCATATGCCACTTTTTTATGACACTTGTGACACTTAGGGTGGGAATTACTTAAGCTGTATTGGAATTTTGATGTGTAACATGGAGCAATGAGCTCTGCATTTGCATATTGATTTGCTCATGGTAGTTTAGTTTGCATTTCATCTTTTGATTTTCATTTCTCTACTTTGCATTATTGGTTACATGTTTTACTCTTTTCTTATATATGAAAAATGAAAAAAAATATTTTTCTAGATTAGTTGTCATTTTGGAAGTTTTGGATTTCTTTATATGGACAACACATGAGTGAGCCATCCTACACTTAACTATTTGTTGTTTTAGTGTGTGTAGGTATAGTTCCACTAGGATATGTTACATTTCTCATGCACTCTACTTGATTACATGTCCCCAGTAGGAGCTAAGTGATCCCCAACTCTAAGGATAGCTTGGGAAGTGATGTCTCAAGTCCCTCGAGGTTGCAGTAAGGAGTACCAGAGATATATAGCTAGCAGCGTCCACTTGCATAGACAAAGACCTACCTCACCACCACAGTTCTCGGGTTCATCATGAGGGTATTGACCACATCAATTAGCTTACGGAAGACATTGGGTCATGCTCCATGAGGAATTTAATTCCATTGTGATTATCATTTCAATATTTGAGGAATTTGAGTTTGTTGCATTTAAAATTGCTTTTTGATTATGTAGATTTGCTTGGAAATTATGCTCTTTTCCTGAACTTTCACACTTTGGTGGTTGACTTTTTGCCTAGTAAGTGGGTCACCCTTAGGAATAGTTTGGATAATGGGAGCTCCTCTTGACAATTCATCATGTCATTCCACGACCATACTTGTTACTTTCCACACTTCATCCCTCATCTCCTTATATTTTTTTACTTTTGAGTGTATTGACCCAAAGAAGGGATTGTCCCTCATTTCTTAGGAAGAAGGGGATAAAGCCTCCATGAGAGATTGTGGCTGGAAAAGGATAAAATCCAATTAGTTTCTCCACGTTTTGCTCCCTTTGTTAACATGTCTTCGGGATTATGGCTAGTATGTATCTTTTCCAACTTCAAATGTTCATCTTCCGAGATGGATGGAAATGCGAAATGGTACACAGAGCTATATATGCAGTCTTCAAATGGAAGGTTGAGCTATTTTCAAGATGAATGACACTCTCATTGTCACAGTACAACTTGTTAATCGCCTGCTTCTTTCCCAATTCATCCATAAAACTCTATAACCAAATCAGCCAGCTTTACTAGCCCTCTGTAGCAACAACATACTACCTTTCATTGTTGAAAGGTAGAATAATAACTTGTAGTTCAAAATCCAGCGTATTGTTGTTCCACCTACGATAAAAACATACCACAGTGATTCTCCTCCCACTATCTTTATCACCTTCCATATATGAGTGAACATATCCCTGGCAGAATAGTTTCTAAACTTCCAAGACATAATGCATGAATAGAAACACCTCTCAAATACTGAGAATCCCTTTTACTACCTCAATGTTCTTTACTTGGATTTTCATATACCTTCTCACAACTCCCCACTACATGTGCAATATATGATCTTTACATTACAAACCGCCATACATCAAGCTACCAAATCCTAATGAATAAGGGACCACTGAAAATGTATTTTATCTCCTCCTATGTCTTAGGATACATTTCCTTAGTTAATTTAAATGGATAGCCAAAGGTGTACTACTTGTTTTTTCATTATGCATTCTAAACCTCTCAACACCTTCTCTATGCTCACCCTAAGACAATGCAATTTGCTTGATTTTTCCTATCTCTTATTCTCATACCAAGTTTTTATTTTGCATCACCAAATCCTTCATATAGATTAATTAACTAATTTCTTCTTGAGAACATTTATATCCTACATATTAGACCACATAACACATGTCATCTACATACAATAGCAAGATAATATAGCTTTACATTTTTACAACATTTTAAAATAAACCACGATTGATCAAAATGAAATATAACCTTGTTACGTATAAACACGCCAAACTTCAAATACCACTACCTTGAAGGCTGCTTTAGATCCCTTACAAGCTCTTATTCAACTACGCATACCAAATTCTCCTTTCCTTTGACCTCCTTACCCACAGTAGTTTTGCTGCATATAAATCTCTTCCTCCATTTACATGGGGAAAATATGTTTTACATCCTTGTTCAAGATGAAAATATTCCTATTTCCATAGGAGTTAAAATAGTCCTAATTGAAGTCATCTTAAAAATGTAGAAAATGTTCATCAAAATCTATACCTTTCTTTTGTGCAAACCCATTTTACAACAAGTCTAGCCTTGTACCACTTTTTCTCTAATATTTCCTCCTTCAGCACACGCAAGAGCCCATTTTATTTTGCAATGATATTTTTCTTGTAGGAATAGACCAAGTCCCAATTCTAGTTATTTGGATAGGTCCATTTCCTCTTTCATGCCTTTCTCCCACTTCTTTTAGTTTCTACATGCATTACCTCTTCGCAACTTTGTGGTTCGCAGTCGATCCTTGTTGATAAATAATAATACAATGAAGGAGGCATCGTTCATAGGAATTTATACTTAACCTAGTAGATCTTATAACAACACTTGGCGTTTGATGTACATGTTTCTCATGTTGTTGTACATTTTGATTTTCAAACACCTTTGGAATTTATTTTTAGTGATCTCATCAAGCTTCTTGTATATTACGGTTTTCTTTTTCCTGTTTCTTTCCTTGCAATTGATAATTGTAAATGAGCTTCTCATTGAATATGATATCTACTCTAATGATTTTTTGTAGTTTTCCTTGAAATCCCTTAAGGAGATCCATAAAATCATTAACAACATTATCCAATAAAAGGTACACTTCTTGGATTTTGATTCAGGTTTGTTCTATTTTCTTTATCAATATGGACAAATGCTTCCTGTAGAAGCATTCAAAAGAATAGTTTACCTTTTACATGTACATGCCTCCTCTAGAATTCCAGTCAAAGATTTGAAGGTTTTTTTATTAAATAAAAACAATAATATCTACAACATCTACCAAGAACTGTAAAGGGAGCCAACGTATGCAATCTCATACTCCTTACGTGTTCCATGATTGTCCTGTTCATCCTTTCCAACCTCCATTTTCTTGTGATTGTTCACGGAATTGTTTTTCTACAGTACAAATCCCATGTTATGAATGGTAATCATCAAAGAGTCCTTGCTACAATATTCACCTGCCTCCATTTATTAAGTCAAAAGGACACTTCCAACCTTTTCTGTCTCATTTCTCAATAAGATTTCCATTTCTTAAAAGTATCAAAACACCATATTTTTGTCGAAGGTCTACCGCAATAAATCCAAGATTTTATAGTTGCATCATCAATAAAATTAACATAATAACAAGATCCACCAAGGATGATACACAGGCTAGTCCCCATACATCTATATGAAGACGGCTCTAACCTTTCCCTCTTATTTTTTCTTTTTCGACTATAAGAAATCGACTCTCTTTTGTTTTCCAACCTGATACTCACAAAATCCAAATCAATTTGTTTAAGGTTTGGCAAGCACATTTATTTTGTGAAGTATGCATCCCTTCTCACTCATATTTCCAAGCCTATGATGCCAACTTTGATGTTGCATCCACCCACAGTAGAAGCTAAAGGATAGAAGAGTCAATATTACAAGTAAATAATTACAATTTACTTATCTTCTCTCCTTTTTCTATCATCGGTAATCCTTTGGTGACCTTCCGCCTTATGCGGCCAAATGTAGATATAAGAGCTTCACTTACCAAACGCCTTTTGAAATTAGTTTTTTCCTTAGATTCAAAACATGTCTTACCTCTTTCAGCAACCAGCAGTTTTCCATTCTTTTTATTTATTTGTACCTTACCCATTCCAAGCAATTTTTCATGGTGCATCATCACCCAAATGAACCTATCAAAATCACCTTGAACATAATCTATAAAGTGTTTCCTATGGGATGTGGCATGAAATGAAGCCCTAAATCTACTAACCAAGACTCAAAAGCATTTATTTCTGAGAAAGAATCAAAGCATCTTGTAGCACATGCATTACTACATTTGATTTCTGATTTTTCTCATGTTGTCCATCTCTTTACTTCTTTGGAGCTATATACATTTCTTTCTTGAGGATGTCCTTTCTTCCCACAATTCCAACACTCTATCTTTTTCCTAAATACGGATTTGTATCTTCCCTTCCTATAATTCCCACGGTTCCTTGATCCATTTCCTCTACCCTTCATCTTTATTCTCTGATCAATGCATTACTTGATGTATCACCTATGTTTTTCCATCGATTTCCCTCGCTAAGGATAACACCACCAACATCATCATATTTAGAGTGTTTGAACCCGAGGCAGGAGTTACTTACAACCATGGCCAAGCCATTCCAACTTTCACGGAAATGAGCATGGGATTAGAAGATCCTTGACCTCATCATCAAAGTCCCACTTTTATAAAACTTAGATGATTAGTAACCATAATAAATTCGGCTTAAATGATCATATGAGACCCACTTTCCGACATCTTTATATTAAATAATGGCTTCATTAGAAATACCTTATTGAAGTGATTATTTAATATGAAGTTTTCGGAAGGTGGGTCTATTGCATCCATCAACTCCTTCATTTGTCTTTTCTTTTGAAATATTGGAAATCCTTTGAACCTCCCATTCTTTGTCCCTCATGGTAAATGGACTTCTTTTTCCTATTCCACCCAATGGTAGGAATATATCCTTTTGATATAAATAATCTTCCATCTACATCTTCCATAACTTGTAGTTTGGTCATTAAATTTCTCAACCCTAACTTTCCATCTTCACCATTGCTCCCACTCAAACTAAGAACCCTCTTTTCCCTCTGAGTTACCTTTTGCTTTGATACGAGTTGTTAGAAAAGCGGGGATCGTGGAGAAAAAAATAAAACAAATGTGGAAATAAACACATAAGATACGGCTGAAATATAGACAAGGATATCGATGGTTCAACCAATGTGGAGCTCGATCCACGGAGAAATTGCCGGGTCCTTCCATTATTATTATCCAACAAATGAAGGGATACAACCTACACCACTTTTTGTTGTAACTTCCTCTTATTTCTCTCACAATCCTCACTCTCTCAGATACAATATTCCACAATAATACATAGTGCATGACACAGATTCCCTCATAAAGAGGGTTGTTTTCCTAGGAAAAAAACCTAACATAGCTTCCTACCATCGGATCTACGACCTTACAATGAACAATCCAGATTATTTCTGAGAAATTACAATATTTGAATTACAAAAGCCAAAACTTTTATCCCTTCACTGGCCGACTAGGGGCATGAATTTGTTAATATCATGTAGTTTCTTTGACATACATATTATGAATTAGGAAGATAATCCAGGCTCCACAACCAACATTCAACTTGGGGAATCCTGGTGTGACCACGGTAGAGTCAAGGTGGGCATTATTTTTCATGCTTAGTTCAAATTACGTTGGCTGGCAGAGACATGTTAAGAAACAAAGGGAAATGAATGGGCTTGGAAAACGTTTGCATTGAAAACAAAGGTGCAACACACACACCTCTACAAAGGCACCCATAAATGGAACACTATGACTCCTTGTATGTCATGAACCCTTGCCAAAAACTCTTTTCCCTCATCCGGACCGCGTCGAATGATGACCTGAGAGGTTCCACCCATATTGATGCATTCATTACCCATCGGTCTAGAAAAATCCTTGCTTCTCAACCTCAGCCTGCAGGAAACTCCCTAAACTTGAGGCACTATTCACCCAATAGGTCTCTTGTCAACCCTCCCATAAGAAAAATTTTCATTATTTGTTTTTTCCACGGTTATATATTATCATTTGGAGAAGTCTACAGTAGGCGAGTTCATTCTCTAATATTTTCGAACACTAAACCAGGTCCATCATTAGGAGAGGCTTAGAAAGATTCATGGTTCTCCTAAACAAACAAATTTAAGGTATTAATACCAACAAAACATATAAGTCATCTATCAATGGAAGTAGGTAGACCTAATTATTAAACAAATCATCCAAAACTTATGAAAGTAGGCCAGCTTAATCCTTGAAAAATTATTTGAGAGGAGGTTATATTTTTATTCATTTCTCTTTCTTGATGTCTGTGGTTTTTAGGCCTGCGTGATGGAATTATTCTCTTTTAGGCTGCATTGTTTCTTATTGATTATTTTATGCTAATTTTTACATACAAACCCCCTAAATTGGTAAGTTATTTTCATTTCTAGGTTGTTTTATGTCTAACCCATTTGACAAGAAACATGTCCCTCTTATGAGTATTTGAAGCTACCTTCATACAGGTGGAAGAGGAAAAGTTGGTGTAAATTCATTGGTAATTATATGTTATCTTTGATTTCCAAAAGATCCAACCTCTTGACATTTGACAATAATTTTGGTTGGTAGATTACTCTCCAAGATTTCTTTACTTTCCATCTATTTCATATCAAATCATTCCTTATTATTGTGCTCCTAGGATTAGTTTAGGCTACATTGTTTTCATTATTCATGCTATATTAGATACATTTCATTCTTTACATTATAAAAGCCCTAAACATTGGATTGGGTTACAACCAATAAAACCATAAAACCAATAATAGTAGATGGGAAAGAATTCAAATGAGTTCACAATTCCAAATGGTGTGAAGTCTAATTGGGAATTCTCACTGAGGTGAACCCTTATTGTTGGAAGTGTAAATTTTTCCTTATAAAAAATATCTAAGATTTAAATAAGCAGTCAAATCAATCAACCAATTGTCTAGGTCAACTAACAAATGTAGTTACAACATTTATAACTACCCTCCCATTGTGTAAAGAGTATAAATATGTATCATAATGTGATCATAATCGTAGATATTTATTAAGGATCAATGGAAATGATTGCATATCTGGCTCTCTCTCTCTCTCTCTCTATGTGTGTGTGTGTGTGTGTGTGTTGTGATTTTTGTGTGTGTGTGTGTGTGTGTGTTGTGATTTTGTTGTTATGGATTGTACAATATAGTTTATTGTTGCACTATCAATGACTAGATTCCATTGTGATGCCTCAAATTACAACATTGACTCTCTTGCTAGTAGTCATGATTTAAAACACACATCGTATAGTAGATACATACATGCATATATGTTGACTAAGAGGGAGATAATTGAATGGTGGGAAAGGAATTTGGAAAATTATGTGAAAAATTATGCAAGGAGGTATTGGTCCACCCTTGTGTAGGTTGGGGAAAGTTTTTACATAAACCCACTAAAATTTCTTGGAGACAAATAAATTGCTTAAGAGAAACATCATATGACCATAGAAGATGATCTGAGATTATTGTTGATACTTATTAATGGAGGTAGAATGAACTTTAATGAGCGATTTGAAAAAATAGAGGATGAAGTCTATGAAGAGAAAGTGATCGAAGAATGCACTTCCATAGATGACACGAAGAGGATATTGTTCATAGATGCACACAACCATTTAATCTATTTCATGTTGAAATTGTTTCACAAGTTCCTAATTGATAATAGGGTCAATCATATTGTAGAAGCAAGACCACTAATGGTGACACCACTTAATATAAATTTGAAAAATGATCAAGAAGACTGGGAATTCTTCCTCGAAAAGTGAAAAGAAAAAATATGACAAGAAATGTTGTGCTTTCCATGATCAACCTAGAGTGAGTTGAGGTTAGTGATGGGGAGTATTTTCTTATGATATGACTCTATAAAAGGAAGGCCTTAGTCAATACACATTGAAGAAAAAATGAGACCAATGAAGGAAACAACCATGCTAAGGAGAGAAATAAAGCAAGCATTGACTAAGAAGAGAAGAGAATATACATTAGAGGAAGAAACAAAGAAAATAAAAAAAATAAAAAAAAATAAAAAAATTCTCTAGCCAACTTGAAAAAAATGCAAGAGACAAGAGATAGTAGAGGGATATTACTTAAGAGAAGTTGCAGAATCTGTCGATTTAGAAGAAAAAAGGAGATGATTGAATGTTAAGTCGATAGGATGCCAATGTTATCTAGTTTTATTAGGGAAACTTGATTAGGTTCAGAAGAGGAAGCAACAAAAATTGTTCCTAAAGTTATCGATCTAACAGAGTGATGGATCAATGTGATGCCAACCTTATCTAACTCATTGAATCAGAAATATTGACTAGAATAAAGAGTGGAAGCACCATATACTATTCTTGGTTGAGAAGAAGTTTTACATAGTGTAGAGGGTGGCATGGGAGCCCTACAAATACCAAACAATGTTGAATACCTGGAGGTCAATGAGTTGAGGCCCACGACAAGAAGAATGTCATAGTCAAGAATATAAAGTCTCAATATAAATAAATCCCTATGCCATAGCTTGCACATTGAACCTGGATTAAACTTTATTTGGAGTCCACTAGATGAGAATGGTCAAATTACTGATAAAATATGGATCCAAATGCTTCATACTAAGGACAATTTATTAAATATTATCCATGAGGAAGGTGATAATGTCATGTTGATCTAAGTTGAGAGTCTCTTGGAAGTGTGCCCCTTATCGAATTTAATCGATGAAGAAGCATAAACCCTTTCAAATAATAGTCATGTCGATTCAAATAGATAATCAAGAAGGGAATTAATGCATAAAATGGTAGAATATAAAGATCAAGAGTGTTAGACTAATTTCCAAGAAGTAGAAGTAGAATAGGAGAAAGCATCCACGAGCAAAGTATTGTGAGACCTCCATTTGATTAGCAACAACATTAAACTCATGTAATACAACTAAAACCACCACCTATTCAGTCATCGATAGTAAGCATGGAAAACCTTAATAATGGAAGCTTCACTCTAAATAAGGAGATGAAGGCCTATGATGACCTTGGTATATCTATGAAAATGTAATACCCCATGTTTGTGCATTTTTCTTATGTATTTTTTCCATTAATATAGTTGGAAAAATCCCTTGTTACTTCATTCTTCTCAATATCCTATTGGATTGTGAACATTGTCATTTTTGTGGATTCTAGAGCTATATGTTTAAGATAATTATTATGTCATAATATTATTGTAACATACCCCATCTTAGATGAGGTCCATTACTTACGGAACACACATAAAAATAAAAATTTCTACTAAATAAATTCTTGTAGCTTAACAACCACTTAATCATACATATTTAACCATTATCTAAAAGTGTCTACATCATGCTGAAATAAAACATGAATGCATCTAATAACTCATTGCAACAACACATAAATTAGTCTCATTCACAAAGCTAATTCACGGTAAATTAAACTCATAAAATAGATAAAACACTTATCGTTTCATAACAATTGTGAAGCCATATTCTTGGTATGGACATCCCACCCAACCATAGACTTGTTGTTCTAGATCTCAACAACGAGTCACCCCCAATATGGGGCTAGGAATCTACAAAAGAGGGCGTCTCTCACTACCCACTCACAACTCAGCAAAACCCACAACCCATTGGCATTCTCCTACAGTTATCTCAAATTTCTCTAGCTCTCTTCCTCTCGACTTTCCCTACCCAAGGAATATACCCCTTCAGTGCTCTTAGTCCATCGGATGTCCCATTCATTTATCAGGGCCTCTCTAGCATAGGTAACTAGGAATATCACTACTGGGAACTCAAGGGAACCCACTACCAGGAAAACTACTAAGAAACAACATCAATAACTTGTTGTTGTAGTGCAACTCACACAAGAGTTCACTCTTCAGGCTTGACAACCTGATTCTTCTACGAGCCTAAAAACTTTCTTCTTTAATCCTTAGCTACAAAAACACTAGAGAATTCTCCCTCTATTGTTTCTTTAGCTCCAATGCTCTTCTTCCTGTTGCATGATTGTTGTTCATGCAAAAAAAACATGACTATCTAAACTTTTCCCCCTGCCCATACATATTTCCTCTCTTTTCCTATTTGCTTGACTTACACTCATCCACAAGCTTATTGTACTTCAGTTCATCTCTACAATAACTATGGGATGTGACTTTCTACACCCACCCTCTTATAGATATTCAATAATTGGGTTATTCCACACTCAAGAGAAATCATAAGGTTCACTCAAAATATTTAAAATCATGAAAAGACTTTGGGAATTAAAATCATGGATACAAAAACCCCTTTTAAGACCCCTCCTCTCTCGTGGATTACTCATCCCCAATCTATGTCCATGTTCCCCAACAACTGACATCATCTTTTATTTATCAAAATTAAGAAATACAATTCACATATACATCGTTTGGCCACAATCATACATTATATTTACATTATGCATTAATCAAACTGGGGATTATAGTGGGGATGTTACAATTGTTCTAAATGATTGCTTAACTTGTTGAATAATATATGTTGTTATTTTTCATATGAGAGCCTTACTTGATCAATTTTAATTACATATGGCTTGTTATTCCATTTGACTAGGAAATATAACTAATGGATCACTTCTGATTATGATCCATGCATTATCATGATTAATTAGTATAATGTTCATCTTTGGTGATTGAAGGATATAATATATTGATTATGGTTATGATCCATGTTTTCTATGGAGCTGCAAAAAGTTGTTTGAATAATCCTGAAGTTCATATTTATGAATATTGTGACCCACACTAACCTAGGTCAGATGTTGGGAGTAGCCCAAATGAATGCTAATCATGTGGTGGGAGTCACACCTAAGGGAAATAACTTTTGATCAATGAGGATAGATAGCCTAAAAGATATTACCTTGTGAGGTTTAGGAAGGGAAATATTTCTCTAAATATGCTTCCTAATTTAATTTAGGGTTTAAGGTCCAAGGGGGATGCGTTTAATCCACTGAATATCTATCATATGACCTAAGTATTCCCAAACCTAACCCTCATTTTTCCTTAAGGATATTTAGGGGTGTTAATTACTTTTGGAAGGGGGTTGCAAAGGAAAATACATTTTGGGGAGAGGAGAAGCTACTAGATTTTTGGTTCTTCTAAATAGAGAAGAATAGAGACTACATCAAGGGTCTTGGTCTTTGTGTCATTAACAATAGAATTCTTAAGAAGGGGAACTGTATCAGTTGTGTTAGTAGTTGGAGCAATTTGAACATTGCTCAAGAATTCTTTTATTGGGAAATATAAGGAAAGGGGTGTACCTATCCCGAGGGGGTTACTAAGGCCCAACATTGAGCTTGGCATTTGAATGGGATAATAAATCCATTGATAATGTTTTTGAAATACTAGGAGCACAAGTGGAAGTATTATCACATACCATAACCTAAGAGATATGGTGGTGAAATAAGTCAAACTTCTATCCACCATACACATTTCGAGTTCAATTAGATTATGACCCATTTGTTGGGAAAAAGTGAGTTCTTTGAGTAGAGGACTTAGGGAATGTTACCATATATTCTCATTAAGCTTAAGATCTATTTGTGGGGCAAGACCTGTTACCAAGTGTTGTGTTGGTAGGGGGGAAACAAAAACTCTACATGTGGCTTCCCCCACTTTGATAGTTCTACATTGGAGGATTGGACTACTTCAAGGCGAGGAAACTCATATATGTATTAATTGTGCTGCTAATGTATCGTAAATTGAATATTGAACTTTGAAGTATATTTAAATTGTTTGAAGGGAGATTTCCATCAAGTAACAACCATCCCAACTTGTTCATGTTGGGTTGGGATATTACAAAGTGGTATCAAAGAAATTAGGCTCTTAGAATTGGTGCCTTTGGGGAGTAGATGTCTTTGGAAAATAGTTATAGTGTAATGTATGTCAACCTCAGTTGTGAGGAAGAACCTAGAAAACCTATGCAATTATACTCAGAAAGAGCTCTTACAAAGAAAGTGTTATTCTTTGTGTGTTTAATGTTTATTTATTTTATTTATTTTTCTTTGTTTTTAGCTATAGGTGGTAATTTAGTCACATGCAACAAGTTAAATTAACTGTCTATTTACAATACTTATTATTATTGTTTTTTTAAACATTTGCATTTTATAGTACTTATTAATACACCTTCCTTCTTTTGTTAATTGTAGAATTATAATTATTGTTGACTCATTGTTGTGATAATTTTCATACTTAGCTAGACCTCATAGATTTATATGTTTATTATGCGAGTTCATATGTTACATGTTTACCAATTGAATATTAATTGGTTCATCAGTAATAATAAGACCTAAGTGGACTAGGAGTGAACTCTTTAAAGCATGCCAAGTTATTGTTTTGCAAAAGAAAAATTAACTAATTGAAAGACACATATAGCCTTTCAAAAAAATAAAAATATTGTTAAGTGAAACACTGATCATTGTTTTTTAAACATTGATTATTAATTATTGTTTATTAAAAAAATGTTGATTAATCGTTGATTATTACTTTTCTTTTGATTGAAAACATTAATCATTATTTGCTACTTTCTTTTGTTTGAGCATTGAAAAAAACACAGTCAAAATACATATAACATCCCCATGCATTATTACTAAATCCCTTCCCCCCTTTTTATTTATTTATTTGCAGTAAACTAAAACCCTACTGTACAATTAAAGAAAAATTGCATATAAGCATGAAAACAACTGCAAATGAGAATGATAGTATAAGGAACAAGCTCGACATTATCAAGTTTTAAAATCCTAGAAGAATTGGAGGAAAACCTTAACTAAAGAAATGAACATTAAACATAAACTATAGTTTCCATCAACCCATATAACTAGAACATTAACCCTTTTGGCATTATAAACCAACAAAATAAAACTTCTTTCATTTATAAATGCCTAAACCCTAGCTAGGATAAATTTGTTGTTGAACTATTTAACCTTTCAAGAGAAAGGAGGACATGTTATCTAGTTAACTCTGTGAATACCATGAACTAGAAGGAATAACATCATATCCATTTTTAAAAAATGACATTGTTTACAGCTTGGACAATAGAAAATTTGAACTAGCTAGTATATTTAGAGAACCTGAATTGCAGAAGAAAACCAAAGACATCATAGATTAATCCAAACAAGAATGAACCCATATTAAGGTTTAATAATCCTTCTTAAACAAAAGTTACAAATGTAAAGTATGTGCCTATTATAGCAACTTTAGACATAAAGTTATAAATCAAAGATAAAACCCTCAAACCATTTAATTTCCTTGGTAACAAAACAAAGCCACCCATTAAGTAACCCTAACAAAATACCTAAGCCAGAAGGAAAATACCCAACCAAGAAGTCAAAACCTTGTGAGCATAGATATCAAGCTAGTTGAAGCTGAGACCGTGAAATATTTCCTTCGTCAAGCCTCCATCTTCAAGAGACTTGTAAGTGGATGCAGGAAGTTAACCCTCACACTAAAACAAAAAAATGATGCATGCAACAATATTTACCCTAGGAGGAGATAGTTACCTATTGAACCAAGATGAAGAGGAGAAAAGTTGTGCAAAGTCAACCATCCCAATTAGCAAAGTAACCAAGGCAACATAAACCCATCAACCTGATATAGCCGCAAAATTGAGAGTAAAATTTAACACTTGTGAAACCCCAACCACATCCAACAATCATGATGGAAGCCATAGATCAAAGATATAACCCCAGTCCAATAAATGAGGAGAGAGGATGATTGACCATATACCTCAATCCCAACCCAGAGAAGAACATAGAACCAAATATCACTTGGAAGGAAGAAGAGTCAGCAAATAACCCAAATACTTGTGGAATACTTGTGGAATCACCTTCATGGTAGTACAAAATAGTTGTTGAACCATGTTGAGTAGACAACCGCTATGAAAATCAGCACAATAACCATGAGCATAGAAAACTCCAATCTTTCATGGTGGCACAAATCCAAAAAACAAATCACACTGTCAATCATGGCATGGAAGAAATCTTAACTCAACCATGTTGAAACCCTAAAACCCTTACAAATAGAATAAACAATAAATAGAGTTTCCACCTTTTATATCTAGGTTAACAAAGTATATTGATAAACACTAACCTTCTCTATAGTTTGAATTCCACGCCATTTTGTATTTGTATAATATGACTTGGGTCAAATGGTATATATATATACCTTGTATACATTAATATGGCCATTTTACCTAAGCATCATTTTTTTATTTTAATTTTGAGTATAACGTTGGTTAGTATATGCATGTGACCACTTTAACAAAGACCTTTGTTTTAACAATTGAATATAGTATGAATTGAATAGTATGAGTTGGATAGCATGAAAGCTATATATATATATAGTATGAGTTGGATAGCATGAAAGTTATATATATATATAACTTTCATGCTATCCAACTCATACTATTNTATTACTAGCTAGGTGAATAACTTTGTTAAAACCACCTTGTAAACATATCAACAACGTATGCTAGATAGTTAAAAAAACAAGTAAACATATCTTCATAAACAAATACACTGGTATAATAATTAATGTATCTATATAATGTGTGTTAGATAGTTAAAAAATTAGCTCACTTATATTAATGTGCGTTAGATAGTTAAAAAAAATTAGCTCACTTATGTAAAAAAATCCCTTAATATACCATTTGAAGTATCTAACGAGTATTATGCATTGAAAAAAGGCAACATAACATATGAAGAATATGAACAAAGGTTTATAGAGTTAGACAATTATTCCCATGGCTTCAGTGAAGAGTCTCGATTTTTGAAGATTCATCGAAGGACCATGTCAGGGATAAACTTCAACCCTTCATGCCGAAGACCATAGGAAGGAAGGAATTGAGTGGAAAGAGAAAATAAACCTTAGGAAAATGCAACGTTTACCAATTCCAAAATCAAAAGTTATGGATGCAAAGAATTTGAATACAAAGCCTACAAGTGCCCTAAAAAGAAAAAGAATAAAACAAGGGGAGTAGTGAATCACTTGGATCCTAAGGACATTATGGGAGATGTAGTTAAAGGTGAAGTTTATGCAGAGGTGGATGATCGTTAAGTGGAATATCATGACTCTTTGATACCAACCTAAGATGAAGGACACCATGGAGTTCCATACTTAACCTCTTGTGATTGTATACTTAACCTCTTGGGATTGTAGGCACTAAACAACAACATTTGCAAAGTAGATTTATTGATTGGGTGAAGATTTGTTGGCAACAACATTTGCAAAGTAGATTTATTGATTGGGTCAAGATTTGTTGGAAACAACATTTGCAAACTAGATCTATTGATTAGGTCAAGATTTGTTGGCAACAACATTTGCAAAGTTGATTTATTGATTGGGTCAAGATTTGTTGACAACATTACTCTAAGGAAAATGATACATGGGCACTTGAATAAAAAATGAGAGAAATTTATCCTTACTTATTTTATGATAACCCAACTTTGAGGGTGTATGCTTTTTCTTTTGGGAGGGTGGTGGGGGAGTTTGAACACCTAAATTTGTGCATTTTTCTTATGCATTTTTTTCCCTTACTATAATTGGTGGAAGTCCATGTTACTTCATGCTTCTTGAGATCTTATTTTGGATTGTGGACATTATTATTTTTGTAGATTTTAGAACTATATGTTGAAGACAATGATTATCTCATAAGATTATTCTAGATGATTTCTTAACTTGTTGAATAAAATATATTGTTATTGTTGATGATTGCAGCTATGTGAGACATTCTCCACCTTACAAACCTTTGAGGTGTGGATCATTGCAGTTATGTGAGTATTTCTCTCGGCTTACAAATGACACACACCCACTATGGCATAATAAAATTTACGCTTTTCCTCAAGGGACAAAATCCCCAAAGTCCTACGGGGGCCTAGCGCAGGCTAGTTCTTCCCTGTTCACCTCCCTATGATCGTGGGTTAGGACCACAGGCCAAACAAACCAGGCGCCTTTTCGTGTTTCACGACTCAGCAATACAAGTGAGTCCAATCTTAAAGGTAGAATGGCGAGGGGACTCTGGAATGAAACCCTGGCCGTTGATTTGGGCACGCAGATTCTGGTCGTCTAGATCTACCCATCGCTTAACGACAAAGCACTAGCTCCCTTTCATTAGTCCCTATCTCGATAGGATCACATACGCGCCTAAATGCAAGTGCCTTTCAAAACTCGCAACCTCGCGAGTCGTGAGTCGAGGACCCTCGAATTTTCTTCACCAATCGTCGATACCCGATATTCCGATATGGTATGGCTTCCTTCTGTCAGCACCTTCAGAGCGTGACCACCGGCTAGGCTAAGCGCTAGCACCTCTCGCTACTCGTCACTTCGCGAGTTTCAACATCGAGCTCTCATACCCTCATCTCGTGAATCTTCGAGATGCGAGAAGTCAATGGAGTGTTGACTCCTTTCTTTGTCAGCGCCCTCCACACGTAACTGTAGGCTAGGGCTTAAATACCGGCACCTATCGCAACTCGCACCTTCGTGAGTTCGTGGGTTGAACTCTCGTGCCCTCCTGTTGCGATCTCCCAAGACACGACAAGTCAACATCGGGTTGACTCCTTCCTTGACGCTTTTCGCTACTCGCAACCTCGCAGGTTGAAGCGTCGAGCCTTCACGCTCTTATCCTGCGAATCCCCGAGATGTGAGAAATCAACGAAGCATTGAATCTCTTCTCTAGGCGACGCGTGTTACACATAAACATTACTCGCTTTGGCAAGTGTCGCATGTTTCTCACAAGTGTCGCATGTTGCTCATAAATGTCACAAGTGTCAAACAAAGCATACTGCCATGATGACAACACTAAGGAGACACTTAGAATACCTCAAAAACCAGATTTGGAGGAAGAGGGATGGTTAACTGAAGTCAGGTATTTCTTCCCACCTGAAAGAAGCTTTCAAACTAAAGTTTTAGAAGGGAGCACTCCCCTACATCACCCTTAGGAGCATTGGCGCTCCCCTATAAGTTGTTAGGGAGAATTATAACACCAAACTGCCCCTCTGAAGGAGCGCTACAGATATTTAGAGCATCGGCTCCCCCCTTGAGCCTACTAGGGAGCGCTATAGCGCCCTGATGCCCCTTTTGAGGGAGCGCTGTCTAATCTGGGCAGCAGTTGATCTGTTGAGGAGAATAAGGGGAGGATCTTTCAATCTTGGAAGGAAGTTGCATTCGAATTCCTGGTTCAATCATGATCTTAGGAGAAGATCCTTGGTTCAAGGAGGGAAATCCTCAACTTACCCTAAGGATACCTCAAGAGGTTAAGCCTCTCTAAACCTATATAAACAGGCTCTATCATGGTGGAAAGGAGGAATAATTGGAAGCATGAAACCTATGATCTCATAGGAAACACACAGTGAACTGGAGGAAAGTAATTAGTAAAGTTGTTGTCGTCCAGATCGTGGATCTTTTGAGCAAGGGTTAAGACAAAGGGGACTTGACGAAGCAGTCGCATTCACATCTACAGTTGTAAGCTACTTCTGTCATTGTTCTCATTAATATGACACACTTGGCCTGTTTCTTTCTATTTTTTGTTTAATCTCACATGAATTTGTCTCTTTAGTAGATAGACCTATTTCAGACTAATCTTGATAGAGTAGGAATTGGTCGTACTTTGTTTGTCTATAGGGCTCATCAAGGAGTGAAAGTTTGGAGCTCAACTCAGAGCGTGCAGGGTCAAACGTCGATAAAAGGTACTCCTTTTCTCCTTCCTCCTCATGCATTAGTTTGTATAGATCTGAAAGGAAGTCAGTGTCCACGTTAAGCATCTTTTGTCTTAAGAGTTAAGAGTCTAGCTCTCAAGAGGAGATCTACCTGTTCACAGGGAGATTTTCCTTCAACAACGTGTATCCACCTGTGAACCATGCGGGCCCCACCTTGGGGTTCTGCCACATGTCCACACCCGTGCCTCGACTCTCATCACTTCACGAATTCTACAGTCGAGACGAGTTCCACTCAACCTCTGATCCTCTGAATGTGTGATACGCGCAGTGAGGTTCTGATCCAACGGTCATCCGCATCCTAGATCCTACAGCTGTCGCTGCTCCTTGCGATTTCGCGACTTGAGTTGTTGGGCCTTTGTGCTCCTTTATTACAAGAACCTGAAGTACGAGAATTCAACAGGATGTTGAATCCCATTTCAAATGACACGTGTCCACCACCTGTCACCCCTTTTCCCTCTCTCTGGGCATCTTATCATCAAACCACCTGTCAACCACGTGGGTCCCACCAAGCAGATGTGCCACGTGTTGCACAAGCTCTCGCAACTCGCAAGCTCGTGACTTCTACAATTGAAACTGATTCCCCTCAACCTCCGAGACCCCGATATGTGATATGGTGAGGAGGTCCTAACTCAATGGTTGCTCCTACTTCTCACTATTCGAGACTTCACGACTCCAAGGGTTTGGTCTTCCACCTCCAAACTCATGAACCCCCGATACACGATGTATCGAGACGTCAGATCCCACGAATTTCCTTCCTCTTTGATCAACGACCCAGATCACATCGCGATCTCGCGACTCGGGACTTCGTGACTCCAAGAGCCTGGTCTTCCACCTCCAAACTCACGAATCCCTGATACGCTAAATGGTCAGATCTCTGCAACCTGTCCTCCAACATGAACGGTCCCGATGTCTTCGGGACTTTTGGGACGTAGTTGAGTTCACTCTCCTGCCTAAGTAAAGGTTAAGATCGACGACTTATAGAGCTTCGATGGGTCCCTGGGATCTACGGTCCAGGATCCCATCGCTATTTGCGAAGACTGAAAGGGCGAGGTGTTAACGCCTATGCTCCTTCTCCATATCTGTCGGTGTTGATAGGCTTGGGGTATTCCCGAAAGGATTCCGACTGTTCATTTACCAAGCGATAGAGTATTTTCTTTCTATATTTGAATCTCGCTATCCCTTCTGAGCTTGAATCACGAAGTTCAAACTCTCGGAGCCTCAGGCTCTCATGACCCTGAGACCTTAGAAAACTACTCTTTCTTGCATAAGGGTTCCAGACCCGGATTGCATGAACCCTCAGATGGTTCTCGATCAATTATCCCTAATCTTAATCGTGTCTCTAGTAAGGTTTAGTACGGTTACAAGGTTTATGTGGTAATTCTCAGAAAAGAGTACTCTCAAGGGGCCTTCCCAGAATATCACGAGAACTAAGCAAATAAGACGATTCTCGGTGGAGTGAACTCATGTCCCATACTTAATCATTTGTGTAGAAAACAACTATGGCATGTAAGCATACACAGGCATCCATTCTATCAAATCAAACGTTAGGAAAACACTTCTATTCAGAACTATTTACAAGCACATAAAACTGAACATGCGATTATGGCATCAACTTCAAATAACACTTATCAAAAATAACACCAGAGGTGATGCAACTGCTGAGAGGGGTGCTCGTTTCCACCCAACCGTAGGCTCAATGACTCCCAATGGATTTACCACTAGCCACCCCCGAGCTGAGACCATGATACTGCGAAACTGTGTCTCGGTTTTTCAATGACCGAGAACGAGCGTTACTCTCCCCCTTCTCTGCTATCACTCACTCTGCATATCTCCAGATTTCTTCCTCCTTCCCTCACGTCTGCCCCCTCTGCACTTCTTCCTCACGCATTTTCCTCTTGTGAGGTTGTGTGTGGTGTGATTTCCCTTGCGATGGTCAGGCCCGAGGCTCCTACGGATGGGCGTTTCACTTCCCCCATCCCTCCTTAATTCCTGAGGAGACATCTACCTACCAACCTACGAGTAATTTATTTTGGGTAGTGATCCGCTCTTGGTTCTCTGGGCTAGTGAAGTCCAAATACGGTATTGGTTTCGATGGAAGTTAACGCCACCTTTCTAGGTGCCTTCCACCACCTTTCTTCAGCCATCGTGGTCTCTTTTTCAGCATATCCCCTCTCAGCAGTCCTGCATTATATATTCATAATATTATTCACATTCATCGACCTTTTTCACAAGGTCCATTTACATCACACATTCACATTTTTTAGTTTGCCACGGTTCTTGGCCAGTATAGTTATTTTTACAAACTAGGGGAAATAGAGTGTTACAACAAACCTAAGAGAAATTCCCTAAGAAGGGTGCATGGTTTCTGCCTGAGACAGAGCTAGGAACGTAGAGATGACCTCCTCCATTCAGAGAGTTGAGAAGAACTTCATATGATTATCCAGTGGGAAAGGTGATCTGTTGTGTTAGACGTGACTGTGGCTGAGCACAAGGTGAACGTGTGAAATCCCAAAGTGTTGGGTGGATTTTCATGTGAACATAAATGAAGATGATGTATTAGCCTCCTTTGAGCAGCAGAGTTGACGAGAAGACTCCAAATGATTCTCTTGTGCGAGGCAGTGGGAAAGAAGATCTCTAGAGTGGATGTGCATGTGGACGAGCACAGGTGAACGTGTGAAGATATGGTTCTTCTATGTAATGCAATGAATCAAAGCTATCACATTCCTATAGATGTGCCCCTAGTGGATGAGCACTAGTGGGTGTATCAAATCCTTTGCTATATATTTTTCAAGAGTCAGACTCGCCTGTAACCCTAATTGTTATGTAAAGGGTACAGGTCGGCCCCACCTTAATATGAGTAATAATAAATGTAAAAGATAATTAATCTG
The DNA here is from genome assembly GCA_010110895.2 of Picea sitchensis. Lineage (NCBI taxonomy): Eukaryota > Viridiplantae > Streptophyta > Pinopsida > Pinales > Pinaceae > Picea > Picea sitchensis. The sequence continues at coordinate 87,219 of SNQJ01S0035061.1, read as the reverse complement.
GTTAATATTAATTATAATAATAATAATTATTATTATTATTCTAATATGATTTATAAGAGGTTGGCCTTGTTGAGCCAATAGACACTTATATTGATAGGACAAGTCTAATATAAGTAAAGGAAGATTCCCCATTGTGGAATCATATCTTTCAAGTGAGTTTGGAAATTTCAGCAAGTACATTTACTTGGGATAAGTACGCAGCTCTCTTGGGCGCTAGTCTTCTAGGGTTTGAGAACCCTCTTGTGTGCTAGGTATTTCTTGGTGGTGAAGGTATTTCTCTTGAATAATATAGCAAAGGATTTGGCTGGGTTTTCTTCCCTTGTTGAGAAGGGTTTCCCAGGATACTTCTTGTGTTCTTGTGCATGGTGTTTCTTCTTGTGATATTGGTTGCTACAACATTCTTGTTTATGGTTAAGACAAATGAAAATTGAAATGAACTACATGCTTAACCTCTCATATTGAAAAATAAACATGGCATCAGAGCATAGGTCTTGAAGATCCCATTGCACAAGAATTTTCCAGCCCTTTTTCTCACTCATCTGCAGAAACTGTACAAATCTCCTAGGGTTTCCAAAAATTTCGTACGACCTCCTCTTCTGAGAGCTTTCACCACTCAAAACTTGAATGCTTGGGATAAAAATGACACATAAGGGTACAACCTCCTTCAGTGCACCTCCAACAAGTCTCAGATCAAATTTTTGGGCATTCAAAGTTTTTGGCCCTAAGGGTTTCGCCAAAATTCTACAGAAAATTCTAAATTGTATTTCTGCAAACTTCTTGAAGAAGTTCCTCAGCTTACCAGGGATATCATATTTATCAAGTCTTATTGTTGGAATTCATAATACCAACAAAACCTAAAAGTGCTAGCCTAGCCTAGCCATTAGGTTTTCTAGCCTAGTTGACAAGGGTTTGTGAAGATCAGAAATATCATGATGGGAAGAAAGCTCAATACAAGACTCCAAAGTAATGAAGACATCAACATCTCAACACTCTTAGGTATGGTTCCTATCAATTATAATACTTGGCTAATTGACAGTGGTGCGTCCAGGCACATGACCGGTATTATAAATCATATAACACACTTTGTTGAGAAAGAGACACATCTACATGTTCTTCTTGGAGATGATGCCAAATATAATGTGAGAGGAGTTGGAACTTCTACCTTCCAACTAGATTCAAATATGCAACTTAAACTAGAGGAAGTTCTATATGTACCCAGAATGAAGTGAAACATTGTCTCTATTTCAGCCTTGGAAGACAAAGGTTACAAAATTACTTTCTCAGAAGGAATATTTCTTGCATGGCACAAAGACTCTCATATAATCTCTTCCAAAGTAATTGGTGTCAGAGAAAACAACTTGTACAATTTGACCATCAAACCAATTCAAGCCTTATTACATGACACTATCAACTCGGGTGAGTTATGGCATAGAAGACTTGCTCACATTCATTATAGAGCTCTTCCAGCTCTAGGGAAAATGGTAATAGGTCTACCAGAGATCCATATCGAACATAAAGGTGTTTGCAAAGGTTGTGCCCTTGGAAAAAATGTTAAAGTACCATTTCCTAGTAGTGACAACAGATCCAAGGAAATCTTGGACTTGATACATTAAGATGTATGTGGTCCAATGACAGTTTCATCCTTGAATGGATACTTATACTATGTACTCTTCATAGATGATCACTCCAGGAAAAATTGGATTTAATTTCTAAAGAACAAAGATGGAGTTCTTGCCAAATTTCAAGAATTCAAAGCTCGGGTTGAAAACATGATCGAAAGAAAAATCAAATTATTAAGATTAGACAATGGAGATGAATACACCTCAAAACAATTCAACAATTTTTGTATTGAAGCAGGAATCAAGAGGGAGTTCACAGTTCCTTACAACCCTCAACAAAATGGGATTACTGAAAGGAAAAACAGAACTATCATTGAGGAAACTAAAGCAATGATATATGATTAGATTCTACATACGACTCTATGGGAAGGAGCATGTATGACAACATTATATGTTCAAAATCGTAGTCCTCATCAGATCCTGAATAAAATTACTCCAGAAGAATCTTTCACCAAAGTAAAACCTGAGATCGAACACTTCAGAATATTTGGATGTCTAGTGTACCTTCATGTACCTAAAGAAAAGAGATCCAAGCTAGAACCTTCAGGAAGAAAGGGTACATTTGTAGGATACAGTGAATCCTCAAAAGCATATTGAATCTACATTTCAGGTCAGAAACAAATTGAAGTAAGAAGAGACGTTACCTTTGAAGAAGAAGTATCCTTCCAGAAATCCAAAGAGGCTCAAATGGAAATTGATAGCGAAATAATGCCTTCTCCCCCTTCAGCAGTTCAGAGGGAGACAAATATCAGTATAGATGATTCAACAACTCCATTTGATCTAGTTGCTCTAGAATATTCTGATGCCCCAAGAAACCTACCCAAAAATGTCACATTTGGATATAAGAGACCTTCTTCAGCTCGTCAAACCTTAGAAGAAGTAGAAAGACATAAAGCTCCACAAGGAGAAATCAGAGAAAGCAAGATACCAACGAGATTCTCAAGCTACCTTTCATCCATGTCCCACATTATTGATTTAGAGCCATCCTATCATGGAGAAGTTTCATGTGAACAAGTTTGGCAAGATGTCATGAATGAAGAATATCAATCTATATTAAAAAATGATGTATGGGATGTTGTCCCAAGACCAGAGAGAAAGTCTGTAGTGGCTTCCAAATGGGTTTACAAAATCAAACATGTTGTCGATGGAAGCATTGAAAAACACAAAGCATGATTCGTGGCTAGAGGGTTTTCACAAATAGAGGGAGTTGACTATGACGATATGTTTTCACCAGTAGCTAGATATACCTCC
>SNQJ01S0035061.1:55584-75890 GCA_010110895.2 Picea sitchensis | reverse complement strand
ATTGCAATCTGTTCATAAAGTCAAACAAGCAAAAAAAATGATGCTGACTGTACAGTCCGTACAGTCCGTACAGGCTGACGTGGAAAGGCCTACGATCATATGCTGACATGGAAAAAGTGACGTGGCATATGATGATTGGCAGGCATGGTCGAATCAGACTACGACACGTGGCATTTCGTTGGTTAATGGTAAGGTACCACGTGGCCCAATCATGGGCTGCCACGTGGCACCCCTTTATTGGTTTATGGGTTGTTATGTAAAATTATTGGAGTCTGTGGGGTTCGACCCCTGGACCTCCCCCACCGCATAGCGCCTTTGCAAAGACCTTCCGACCAATGGACCACCGGATGTGCCTTGTTATGTATATGTGTTCAATTATATTTGAATTCAAACTATGTAATAAACGACGGGGGGTCGGGCCGGGGCTTAGCCCCGACCCGTAGTCATATCGATATTACATGTGACCACATATGAAATACACCGTGTGGGAGTTGTAACGGGTATAGCCCCGACCACCGTGGAATGGTGTGGCACTTATATATATAAGCCCTGGTTCTATTGTATGTTATATGACCTTTGGCTATACGGAAAGGTGCGCGGGCAATTTTCAAACGGTTTGGCAGTTAGCCCTTTTTACCAATGCGCAAGGTCATATGACCTCCATGTTCCCGGTGCTAGGCGGTTAGGGGTTGGTGCACCCATAACCATCCTACAGTTTTCACCGTTGGTGCAGTTGCGCCTGGTGCTGGGTTTTCACACTATTTATTGCGTGTGTTCCAGGTTCATTCAAGAAGGGTGCGATTTGTAGATGCAGAGACAACAAGCTTGAAGGGGGGACTTCCAAGAGGCCTTACTTCTTCGTTTTTCGACCGATTTTGGTGTCGAAAGAACCCAGCTAGGGGTTTTAGGACGCTCTGAAGCCATTGGAGCAGTCGGTTGGTCAGTTTGAGCATTGTAAGGCATGTTTTTGAGCACTTTTGAGCAATTAATAATAATGATCCATTGGAAGCTGGACCAGGAGATGTAGCCCAAGAGAGGGGTGAACTCCTTTATCAATTGTTGTGTTTATGTGCTTATGTTCATTGATTATGATGCTGTCTATGTGTAATTTACATGAATAATACCTTAATCTATGTGTTGCAAACTGATCCATTTTCTTTTAAACACAGAACATTTACATTGCAATAATTTCAAGTACTTCAAATCTTCTTCATTTTTAGATCAGGTCCTCATCCATCAGAATGTGAGGTTTAGGCCCTGTCTTGGGTTGTAGTTGATTGACCATATCGAGAGTCAAGGGCTGGGGGACTACAAGTTCCAAGATCTAAGGAGAAGTGGAAGGGAGTGGAACAATAATTGTAGTGGGTTGAGGAGTAGGGTTGAGCCCAAGTGTATCAAATTGAGTATGGGGTGAGGATATGGGAGGGGTGTGCGCAACCGTGGTGGACCCACCTTTCTGTGGAAGGTTGGCTTCTTCAACAATAGTGGAATGTTGGATTTGTTTGGGAGGGTCATCAAGGATATGGATGATGGGGGTTGTGGATGGGGAAGGGGATGAGTTCGAAAGTTTAGAGCGTGTCCAGGGTGGTGTGGTATGTGCAGAAAGTGGGGAATGTGAATTTGTGGTGGGATGGAGTAAAGGGGGGTAGCCTTAGTGATGACAGTATCGCCAACAGATTGGGATGGGGATTTGGTACGGAACTTCTTTCAAGGAATAACATAAATCAGGACATCTCGCAATTTCTTATCTAAGATTGTAGCATCATCAGGAATGGAAGCGAATGGAATCCGAAGTGTGCCACCGTGCAATGCTTCCTCTTTGGCTTCCTCTAGATCGTCCTCTGAACTGGTAGTTGTACGTTTTCTCTTTCTCATGTTAGGGACGACATCCGATGTCTCCATTGAAGCATACCTTTCTGCAATGGATGGCATTGAATAAGAGACACCAAAAACATAACCATTTTTTGGGGCAGAATTGGAGACCAAGGTTCTCAGAGGTTACCAACAAAGGTACTGAAGTAGTCTAGTTGCACTTGCATATTCAACCTTCTTCAAGGGAAGGAGGTCTCACCCAAAGTGCAACTGAGACATTGTGTGATAAAGAAAATTACAGAGGACACGTCATCAGATCTAGAACATCATAGCACAGTACCATACTTATATGTAAAGATATCATAGCATCAGAAGCCTTAGATCGACAAAGATAGTGAACAATCCATGTTAAATAACATTAAAGTAAACATATACATTATAGAAGTTTATAAAACAATTATGCAATTAGTAAATACACAACACAAGACATATTACACGAAAATAATACAAAGCATTCATCCATAACAAAGCAAAATATGTATGCCCGAACACTCCTTTATATATTATTATATCTCATACAGAGGAACATAGGGCAGGTCTTTCATCTCACAACTTACACAACAGAACCAGAATTATTTGTTCTCTTGGAAGATATATCCTGTCAAATTAATCTCATATAAACTTATACAACATTGGAATATTAGAAAAAAAGTACAACAAAACACGTGTCAATTCTAAAATCCCAACCCTTTCATGTTACATTTTCCCCAATTTGTATCATTTTATTGGTTGTTTCTTGATTCCACTCCTCTAGGTTCTTGATTCTGCTTTATCTTTTCTTGCACTTGAAGCTTCTAGGATTTTCTGCTTCTTCCTCCAACTGGTGCATCCCTCGTTTTCCTTTTTGGCGCACTAGAAATTACCTTTCCACCCCTTGTATATAATGTTGATGTGCTATGGGGTTCTACAAAACCTTTATGCATTCGCAAAAATGGGTCCTCAAAATGGAGGACCCTGCAGTGGGAGCTCTATGGTATTGATTCTTGTGGCAAAAAGAAATGGCAAGCAGTTCAAAAATAGATATCAAGAAATTTAATGGGAAAAGTTTTGAGTTTTGGAAGCTTAGAATGGAAGATATGTTGGTGGGAAAATATCAATGGATCATTGTGGATCTAGGTACTACACCTACAATAATGTCAACAAACTATTGGGAAAAGTTGGATCTGAAGGCGAAGAGAACAATCTAGTTTTGTCTCTCGGATTCAATATTATTGAATGTGTCAAGGGAAGATACATCCAAGGAATTATGGGATAAGTTAGGGGATTTTTATTAGTCTAAGTCCCTAGTAAATGCACCATTCTCATGGAAGAAGCGATAGAAACTGAGGATGAAAGATGGAGATTCGATGACAAAGCATCTGAACACCTTCAATACCATGGTAAGTCAATTAATGTATGTTGATATTAATATTTATGATGGAGATAAGTGCATCATTTTATTATGCTCTTTTACAAACTTGTGGGATAGTATAGTTGTAGCCATAGGAAGAAAACCAATCCATACACACCTCGATAGAATGGATTTGTAGAAAGTATGAACATGACGTTGATGGAAAAATCAAGGAGAATGTTCATTGGTTCTAGGTTAGGACATGAATTATGGACAGAGACAATGGGTACTACATGTTACTTGGTTAATCAATCACCCTCATTGGTGTTGGATGAAAATTTTCCACGTGAGGTATGGAATGGTAAGAAACCCTGTCTTGCACATCTCAGGGTATTTGGTTGTGATGCCTATGTTGACGGTCCGAAGGAAAACAGGAGTAAGCTGGATAAAAAGGTTGAAAAGTGTATCTTTATTGGGTATAAGGATGGTCTAAAAGGTTATAATATTTGGAACCCACAAACTAAGAAGGTAGTGTATAACCAAGATGTGGTATTTAGAGAAATCAAATATGTTTTCAAACAAGAATTCCTACCAAAGGAGGAAGAACCAGAGAAAATACAATTTGAATTGAAGAATAAAGAATCAGACTCTACAGAAGAACATGAATAAGAAGAAGAAGAGCCTCATACTCCAGTATTGAAGAGATCATTTTGGGAAATAAGGAAATCATAAAGGTATACTCCACCTGATTTCTATTGAATTTTGTTTTTGTTTACTATTGATAATGATCCTAGAATTGTAGGGAGGCAGTGGATTTGGATGGTGGAAAACTATGGAAAAAGGCCATGGTGGAAGAAATGGTAGGGTTGGATAAGAATGAGGCTTGGGATCTAGTGGAGTTTTCGACTGGAAGAAATACCATTGAAAACAAATGGGCGTTTAAGAAGAAGTTGAAGGAAAAAGGAAAAATGGAGAAATATGAAGCTCCATTAGTAGCAAAAGGTTATTCCTAATTAAAGGGAATTGACTTTGGTGAAAAAAATTATCTTGTTTCCAAGCTAACTTCTATTATATGTATTTTATCTATTGTTGTTTCTTTTTATCTTGAATTAGAATAGATTGATGTGAAGACAACATTCCTACATGGGGATCTGGAAGAAGAAATCTAATGAAGCAACCAGATGGATTTATAATGAAAGGAAAGAAAGAGTCGATATGCAGGATAAAAACGTCCCTATATGAGTTAAACAAATCACTAAGGATGTGGTATAAAAAACTTTATACTTATATGCTGGGACTGGGATTCACAAGGAGCAATGCCAATCATTGTGTGTATTTCAAATTAGTTGGTGATCATCTTGTTTATTTGGTATTGTATGTGGATGATATGTCATTGATAAGAAACAACATGGATATTATCCACGATGTTAAAACTTAGTTGTCCTCTAAATTTGACATGAAGGATATTGGTGCTACAAATTTCATTTTGGGCATGGAAATTAAAAGAGATCAAGCAAACAGAAAACTCTGGTTAAATCAGAGGAAATATGTCAAGACAATATTGCAAATGTTTAAAATGCAGGAATGTAAACCAGTCAGGGTTCCTATTGTTGTGGGTGTAAATTTATATGTAGATCAGTGTCCCAAGACACTAGAAGAGGAGGATGACATGTCTCTTTTTCCATATGTCAGTGCAATTGGTAGTTTGATGTATGCAATGGTCTATACTAGACTGGACATTTCACATATAGTGGGATTTTTGAGAAAGTATATGTCAAAACCAGAGAAGGAGAATTGGACAACAATAAAGAGGGTTTTCATGTATTTGTGTGGCACTAATAGTTATGGATTGCTCTACAAAGGAATACCGGGATTGGAAAAAGTGTTGGACATACATGGGTTTGTTGATGCAGATTGGGCTGGAGATTTGGATTGCAGAAGATCTACAAGTGGGTATGTGTTTAAAATATTTGGAGGATAAATCAATTGGATGAGCAAAAGATAATATGTAGTGGCACTCTCAACTATAGAATATAAATACATGGCAACCACTCATGCAAGCAAGAAAGTTGATCCGTGATCTTTTCATGGAGGTGAATTATTAAATAATTGCATTAAATGAGCATAAAATGAAGTGCACCATAAAGAAGGAACAACTCAATAATTAAGAGACATATGCATCATATCTGAACACAAAAAACTTGATAACCGAGTTCGTCCCCAGTGGACTATGTCTTCGGGTCTTGCTCTCAAATGGGTAGGCCTTTTTATTAACTCAGTAAAATAATTTGGCAAAATACATAAGTATACCTCATTCTGGAGTTAAGTTGCAGAAGCTTTGCTCAGATCAGAAAACATACAGCACCACTGGATTCATGGTGTTGAATTACCCAAAAATGATTGTCTCCATGCCTCGATATGATTATGGCACTTTCATCCCCTTGAGAAATTATGTCTCAGTTTCCGTGTCTGCAACCTGCATTAATAATAGTACTCATGCATTGAAATCCCTACCAAGTACGAACTGGTGCACACACCTTCCTCCCCCATGCACTGGCAAAGGTCAGTTTTTAAATGAAAAATTCGGGTGGATTAACCAACATAGTCATTGGCCCATTGCTTGGTGGATATGTATTAAGGGCAAGTGGTTGGGGGAGGTCCTGGGGTCAAGCCCACAGGCCTCCTCCCTTTGGCTTATTGTTTTAACCATAGCATATTATCCACTAAGTTTAGCGATCCCGCTAGTTGATTGTTTGTTGCTGACCAGATATGGCAGAATACAGATAACTTTGGTGGATTGGGGGTTAGCATCAGCGAACCCCTTTTTATTTTTGGATTTTCGGTAGTTGGCCCTTATTGGAAATTTTCCCACTGCCATGTGGTATCCCATGACTGGGCCATGTGGCAACCACCTATTGGCCCATGCCATCCACTTGTACAGTCATCCTGCAACACCCACGATGTCAACCTGCCACATATTGTATGGATTCCATGTTTCTGCCACGTCACGTAAGGCCTGCCATGTGGAATTTCCTCATTGGTCCACATGTTGACCTAAAAATGTCGAAAATGAGTGATATGTGGCAGCCTCTGGTGCTGCCACATCACCATGCTGACATCATGTTGATGTCATCATGACACGTGTTTCCCTATGTGTGTGCCACATACATTGTACAGACGTTGATGTCATATGTATTGATGTTGACGTCAGCAGTACGAATGTTGACCCATCCCTATTGAATCCAAACATAATGAAAGAAGAGATTAGCAATGATCTGATTTTTGCATGGCATTAAGATAAGCATATTGTTGAACCTATCCACTACAACATACAAATAGTCATGACCCCTTTTTGACATTGGAAAACCCCCTACAAAATCCATGGAGATACTTTCCCATGGATGGGATGGAATAGGAAGTGATGAGTATAGCCCCAATTTTCTATGAGTGGGATTACAAGTAGAACACATCACACACCCCTTTACATATTTAGTTATAATTTCTTTCATCTGAGGCCAGTAACAAAATCTCTGCAGATGAGCCATAGTTTTTCCTACCCCAAAATTCCCAGACGCAAGAGAAGTGTGAGCTTCTCGTATTACATGGACTCGTTCACTTGTAGGAATACACATTTTTCCAAGATGGTAGAGTAGTTTTCCCTGCAGAAAATAGTTCTCTACCTATGCACCATGGGTTATCTTCTCATATACTTCCTTAAAACCTTCATCAACGACATATTGTTTCGCATAGCTATCATGATATAAAGAATAATTCTTCAAAATAATAGAAGCAACAATAGGAGGTCTAGAAAGCATATCAGTTACCTTGTTACTTGTACCCTTTTTGTATTTGATTACCAAATGAAATTTTTGAAGAAAACCCATCCATCTGTAATGTCAATATTGTTTCATCTTGGTTTGTTCTTGGAGATATTGTAAGGTTTGATGATCTGTATGTATGATTGTTTCCTTCCCTAACAAGTAGTGCTTCCATTTCTTTATGCTTTGAATTAATGCATACAAATTTTTATCATACGTAGGATAGTTAACAACATCTTGGTTAAAAGTTTCATAGTGGTAACAGATAGGCTTACGATATTGCATCAATACTGCACCCATGGTGTATCTATTGGCATATATCTTGATCTCAAAAGGCTATTGAAGATTTGGCAGTGTTAATACTGGTGCGGTACTGATATTTTCCTTCAAAGTGTGGAAGGATTTGTGTTGCTTTCCTCCCCACTGAAAAGTGTTCTTCACACTGGTTAAGGCATGCAAAGGAGATACTATAAAAGAGAAGTTTGAAATGAATCTCCTCCAGTACTGGACTGCACCTAAGAAGATTTGTATTTCGGTTACACTTTTTGGCTCATGCCAATTTACAATTACATCAATCTTGGAAGGATCAATTTTCAATTGTCCTCCTCCTACAATATGACCTAAGTACACAAGTGCAGTCTTACCAAATTCACATTTGGACAATTTTACATATAACTTTTCCCTTTTCAAAGTATCAAATACTTGCTTTACATGCCTTACATGTTCATCCCAAGTCCCACTAAATATAAGAATGTCGTCTAAATATACAATCACAAAATCATCTAGAAATGATCTGAATACATCATTCATCACATGCATGAAGGTTGTCGGAGCATTACAAAGCCCAAACGACATAACTAACCACTCAAAAATCCCTATTTGGTTTTAAACGAAATTTTCCATGTATCATGTTCTGCAACCCTGATATGATGGTATCCACTGCACAAATCCAACTTAGTGAAATAAACAACATTCTTTAATTGATCAAGTAAATAATCTATATGAGGAAGAGGGTATCGATTTTTCACCGTGATTTTATTTAAGGCTCAGTAATCGACACACATTTTCCATGTGCCATCCTTCTTTGGAACCATCATGATCGGAGAACCACAAGGAGATGAGTTGGGCATGATGACCCCTTGATCCAATAAGACTTGTACCTGCTTTTTTATCTCTGTCATATCTACAACTAACATCCTGTACATGCCCACATTAGGAAGAGGAGAATCATGTTGAAGATATATTTCATGTTGGATTTCCCTCTTAGGGGGTAATCCATCTGGTTCCTAGAAAATATCATCATACTTAAAAACAATATCAATTAATTATTTCTTATGAGAAGGATCACATCCTTGGAAAGCGTCAGATGTTTTGACATCCTTTTCCCTTACGACCATGAGTACATATCTCTTATTAGTGTTTATGAGTCTCTTTATTTGTCTTGCACTAACAAGTGTTGTGTTTACCCTCATGTTGTGGGCTCTAACAATATATTCCTCTCTCCCTTTAGTAAGGTGATATTTTTTCTCATGACGAAAGAAGATTACTTTTCTATCATAAAGATAAGGGCTCCCCAGCACTATGCCACATATATCAATTGATACAACATCCAAATCCACTTCATCAATCAATTTTGAAGCAATAGAAAATCTAACCCTACATTGCTTGGTGACATTAAGTTTTGCTTTATTGCATACCCAACCAAGAGGATAAGGCTTTGGTTGTGGTTTAGTTTCAAGACCCATCTTTTTAACAATTGCTTCAGATATCAATTTTACTTGGGAACCCGGATCAAACAATGTATATATCTTAGTGTGTTTAGATACAACTCTTATATGAAATAATTCATTCCTCTTTCTTTCATCATCATGTGATTCATTATTGGAATTTGAACTAGCATGAAGGGAATTTGTACCTTGTACTCCAACTGTTGTGATCTTTCCTTCGTCTCCTGAATCGGAACCAAGATCTTGTTGCATTGTAGAAAAGGTCTTTGTCTTCCCCTTTCCACCGAACTTTTTTGGTCTCTTCTCTGGATGTAATTTCCAACAATGTTCATTATCGTGACCATTCTTCTTGCAATGAGTGCAATATGGATTTCCTTCTTCTCTCTTTACAATGGCGATCCTTTTGTCCTTCCTTTTAAACTTCTTAAACTACTTATGTGGGAGATTGGAAGGTTTCTTTGTGGGATCTTCTTGAACATGATTTCCCCTGTTCTCAAGGTGAGTGGCTTGCACACAAACTTCGTCAACACTGGTGGGGTTAAAAAATAGTAAAGTATGACAAATATAACTATGAAGTGCTCCAATATACTTCATTAAAGTTTCATAAGAATCCAAATGAATGTTTAGTGCAAGATCTTTCTTCCTAAATTATTTTTTGAAAGTTTATACAGTTTGACCTTTACTTCGTCTTAAAGTTTTCCATTCCATCATTGATTTATGTAAATAACCCAATGGATAAAATTGATTCCTTATCGTTGATTTAAATTTCGACCAGGAGGAAATAAGATTACCACACTTACTTAAGTCCTGAAGTTTTCTCTCCCACCATATGAGAGTGGTGCCTTCCAACTGAAGAGAAGCCAATTTCACTTTAACTTCCTCTTCATCAATCTGTTGAACACGACAATAGAATTTAACTTGTCGGGGTCCAATTATCTATCTTTTCAGGATTAGCATCTCCATTAAACATTGGTAAAGAAAATTTTACATCAAGCTTTAACAATGGTTTCTTAAAAGAAATTTTATGGATAGAATGATGAGAATGATGAGAATGCTCAGAGGAAGAAGAGACAAAACTTGATGGTGAAGATGGAGACTAAGGAAGGCCTCCTCCGGCCCCTTTATTCACTGAAGCATTATCATCTGCTTGTGCTTCATTTTTCTTCCCTTTCTTCTTCATCCTCTTCTTGTAATATCCATACATTCATTTGACCATTTCTATCATGCGATAAAATATCATATGGAAGTTTTTCTCCTGTTCATCACGCATGTCCTCTTCGGCCATTTTCTTCCTTCAGGATGCACGACCAACTTCGGGATTGAAAGTCTCTAGAGTTCCTTCACCCTACTTATGCTTGGCCCTAGTAAGCATTCACACTCAACAATTCAAGTCAAATATGACTACTTTGATACCAACATGATCTAGGATCTTTTCATCAAGGTGACTTATTAAATAAATGTATTAAATGAGCATAAAATGAAGGAATAACTCAATAATGAAGACACGTATGCATCAGATCTAAACAAAAAAAACTTGATAACGGAGTTCGTCCCTGGTGGACTACGTCTCCGGGTCCTGCTCTCAAATGGGTAGGCCTTTTTATTAACTCAGCAAAATAATTTGGAAAAATACATAAGTATACCTCATTCTGGAGTTAAGCTGCTGAAGATTTGCTCAAATCAGAAAACAAACAACACCATTGGATTCATGGCGTCGAATTACCCCATGCCTCGATCTAATTCTGGAACTTTCATCCCCTTGAGAAATTTTGTCTCATTTTCCGTGCTTGCAACGTCCATTAATGACAATACTCCTGCATTGAAATCCATTCCCAGTACAAACTGGTGTGCACGCCTTCCTCCCCCGTGCATTGGAAAAGGTTAGTTTTTAAATGAAAAAGTTGGGCGGATTAACCAACATGGTCGTTGGCCCGTTGGTTGGTGGATATGTATTAAGGGAGATTTTTTGGGGGAGGTCTCGGGGTCAAGCTCATGGGCCTCCTCCCTTTGGCTTATTGTTTTAACAATAACACATTCTCTGCTAAGTTTAGAAATCTTGCTAGCAAATTGTTTGTTGCTGACTAGATATGGCAGAATACGACTAACTTTGATGGATTGGGGGTTGGCGCCAGCCAACCCCTTTTTATTTTTGGATTTTTGGTAGCTGGCCCTCATTTGGAATTTTCCCACTGACACGTGGAAACCACCTATTGGCCCACACCATCCACTTGTACAAGCATCCTTCCATGTCATCTACCCACCACTTCAACCTACCATGTATTATACGGATGCCACGTCCTGTACGGCTTGCCACATGTTTGTATGGATTGCCACGTGGCACTTCCTCATTGGTCCACATGTTGACCTGAAAATGATGAAAATGAGTGACACGTGGCAGCCTCTGATGCCTCCATGTCACCATTTTGATGTCAGCATGACATGTGTCTCCCTCTACGTGTTCCATTACACTGTACGGATGTTGACATCATCCGTATTGATGCTAACATCAGCAGTATGGATGTTGAATCATCCCTGTTGATTGGGCTAGGTTGACCAAAACTTTGACCATGAATATCTTTTGATCTGTAACTTCGTTTGATGAGCTGTTTACGCTGTTGGAATGCTTGCAACACACTCTTCGTGATGATTCCAATTTCATCAAGTTTTGAGTATTTTGGATTTTTTCCCTTTTTCTATCTACTGAGGCCATTCTAAGCTTCCTGCATTGCTTCTGTGAATTCAGAGTTATCCTTAGTCTTCTCTAGATCCTTTTTGGATCAGAAGAAATATGGTTATAGAGATTATGTTCATGTATTGGGTTGGTACAACAAGATGTGAGGATATATTGTGACAGTTAGAGTGCAATATTCTTGGTGAAGAACTTGAATTATCATTCAAAGACAAAGGATATTGATGTTAAATATCACTTTGGGAGAGACATGGTGGAAGACAAGAAGGTGTTGTTGATGAAGGTGGACACTTTGAAGAATGTTGCAGATTCATTGACAAAGTTTGTGAGTACCAAGAAGTTCTCCTAGTGTAGAGAAAAAATGGGCATTGTTGCCTTTGATTTTTGACTATGTAATCATGTGACCCCCTGTATGCAAAGAAAACAACAAGTGGGAGAATGTTGGGTATGTTTATTGGTGATTTTGTGTCTCTGTTTTTAGTGATTTTTCTCACATGTCTTACGCCAATGGTTTTTCTAATTTTGGTTAAGGAATTAAGGTTCTTGACTAATATGGGTCATTGGATTAGGGGTTTTGGAAGCCACAGGATCCTATATATATTGTATTGTAAACAATGAATATTTATGATAAATAAAGAATTATAGGTGTGTCTCTAAACAAGTTGTTGGTTTTTCCAGTTTGGATTTCCAGGGTAAAATCTTTGTGTAATGTGTGTGTGTGCCATTGTATATTTTTTTTTTATTAAGAATATATTTGCAATAATTAATTGTACAAGATTACAATCTACAAATTTCCCCCACATTTATAGTCCTGCATCAGAGGATTGATTACTTCAAGGCAAGGAAACTAAGGTATGTATTAATTCTTGAAGTATCTTTGAATTTTTGGAGGAATATTTCCATCAATTAAATGTCAGATTTTTATTATTTACAGAGTAGTAGAGTTATTTGTGTTTTTTTACTTCTTTAACATTAACTTATATATCATGTACTAAGCAATAGCAGCATAAACAAGAGACAAAAGAACACGAGATTTATCCTGGGAAAGCCCCAAATTGGGGAAAAACCCAAAAACCTTTCTTAGATAGATTTCGTTCACAAAGCAAGTCCAATCATGAACCAAAAGATAAACCATACCATAAAGGCTATCTCAAATTACAACCATAAATACCACCCCAGCTACAGCAACAACACAATACTAAGGTAGTGCACCTTTACCAATAGTAGTGCACAAGAGAGAGATACCACAAATACTGAACAAGAAGAATATATGCCACTGCAGTTGTTGTGTCACCTTTCTCATACTTGCACCTTGATTCTATGTAGATGAGAGAGTGTTATTGAGTTTACAAAAGAGATAAGGCACCTCCTATTTATAGTCTTCTCGTCTTCCTAACTAGGCCGACTTCTCTTCTGGAAAGGTGTTTCTTCATTTTTCTTTATTCTTCTGTGTCAACTTCTCTTCTTGGGGTATTTCCATATCTGTTCAATGGTTCTCTTGCTTCTATAATATTATTCTCATGTAAGAAAGGTTGTCTAGGAGGGAAAGTACCTCTTGCAACTACGAAAATATCAACACTCCCTCTTATCTAGGGAGGTATATTTCATGATGTCTTTATCTAGTAGTCCAGGGACTACTCTAAAATCAGATGGTAGCACACAACTACCAAAAAGCCATCGATAGCTCGAATCATCTATCACAATATCTACAATAAAGTAGCACACAAATACTTCCAATGTGAACTGGTAGTCTCCATGGAAATCAGTTAGTACCGCACAAATACTATAATGCCATCTAGTAGAACACAATTGTGTTGATCCATAGTAGTACATAACTATTGTCTAGTGGTACACAACCACTCCAAGTAGCACATAGATAATGTCCAGAGACACAATGTCTCTATCCTACAATCAACTAGTAGTTCCACAATCTACCACCATGCAGTCCAACAATCTCTATGATTATGCAACAATCAACTAGTATCATAGAACTACTACCATGCCATCATCCATAATCATAGTTTGCAATCCCTATGACTATGCAACAATCAACTAGTGGCACACAACTACTACCATGTCATCAACCATAGTCATAGTCTATAACTATGAAACAATCAACTAGTAGCACACAACTACTACCATGCCATCATCCATAGTCATAGTCGATGTCTCTATAAATATGCAACAATCAACTAGTATCACACAACTACTACCATGCCATCATCCATAGTTATAGTCTCATCTAGTAGCACGAAGCCACTCCCATAGTCCTCATGACTATGTGTGTGATGTTTCTTCTCTCATCAATTTTGGTAGTGCATTACCCCCTCAGTCACCTCACATGACTGATCTAGGGAACCCTTGGCCAAAAGGGTTAGCCAGAAAGAGGAGAAACAACACACCTCCCTCTCAATGAGGGTGGACATTCTGCATCACACCAAGCTTATCTATGAAGTACTCATACTTCACTCTAGACAGAGGGTTGGTGAGAATGTCTGATATATGCACATCTATGGATATGTATTAGATCTCTATAACTCATATAGTCTGCACCATGTCTCAGATGTAATGATATTTTATCTTTATGTACTTTGAATTGTCATGAAATACAGGGTTCTCTAAAAGACTTACACAACTTTGATTGTCACAATGTATCAAAGTTGGCTCCAACTCTAGATCAAATTTCCCTACAAGCAACTTCTGAAGCCACATTGCTTCATGACTTGCC
Organism: Picea sitchensis; assembly: GCA_010110895.2. Taxonomy (NCBI): domain Eukaryota; kingdom Viridiplantae; phylum Streptophyta; class Pinopsida; order Pinales; family Pinaceae; genus Picea; species Picea sitchensis. The sequence goes on along the minus strand of SNQJ01S0035061.1, from coordinate 61,726 downwards.
ACACTAGCTATGATATATGCTACCTCTATTGTATTGAGTGTCATTGATGTATGCTTCCTACTCAACCATGAGATCATACCTAATCCAAAAATGAAGAAACATCTGTAAGTACTCTTTTGGTCCACTGCACTCCCTGCCCATTTAGAGTTTGTATATCCTTCCAGCTTCACATCTCCATCTGAGACATATCTCAATCCATATCCAATCGTACCACATAGGTACCTCAACATATGTTTTGTTTCCATCCAATGTACATGTCTAGGTTCAACCATGTATTGACTTACGAAATTTACTGCAAAACATATGTCTGGCATAGTGTTAACCAGGTACATCAAGGATCCAATCAACTATATGTACATCGTGGGATTCACCAAATCTGAAGATGAATCACTCAGAAGCTTCAGATTTTTTTTCATGGGTGTGACCATGGACTTACAATCCATCATCCTAAATCTCTGTAGGATATCAACAGTATATTTTCCTTGGCTAAGGAAAATCTCATATGATCTTTTCCACACCTCCAATCCCAAGAAGTAATGTATCAGACCTAGATCCTTCATTTCGAACTCTGAAGCGAGCTCCCTCTTGCACCCAACTATGAGCTTCTCATATCCTATCAAAATCAGGTCATCCACGTATAGAACCAATATCAACAGACAATTATTCTCAACCTTATAGTAAATGTTGGGATCCACATCACTCTTGGTAAATCCCAAGCTCATCAGGTAGCTATCTATCATGGCATACCATGCCCTGGGTGCCTGCTTCAATCCGTACAAGGCCTTCTTCAATCTGAAAACATTGGACTCTTTCTCATGGATCAAAAAACCTTGTGGTTTCTCTATGTACACTTCTTCCTCTATTACACCATTCAAGAAGGAAGTCATGACATCCATCGAATTCAATTTCCATCCCATCCCAAAAGCAGTGGAAATAATCGATCTAATGGAAGTGTAATTTGCTACTAGATAAAACGTCTCATCATAGTCTTCTCCCTCTCTCTGGGAGAATCCTCTAGCCACAAATCTCACTTTGTATTTCTCTATGCTTCCATCTGTAGCATGCTTGATCTTGTATATCCATTTGGAAGTCACTATTGACTTCCCTTCTAGTCTCAAAACCACCTCCCACACATCATTCTTCATGATGGATTGATACTCCTCCATCATGGAATCCTTCTATTCCTGCTTCTCAACATCTTCTTCAAAGGTGGAAGGATCTAATCAATGATGTTTCTCATCAGTGCCACATAGCTGGAAAACTTATGTGGTCTCTTTCTCTCTCTAAAATATTCTTTGGGAGTGGCATGTCCTTCAACTTCTTGCATGGTGTTATGGAGCCAAGATTTTCTCTTCCTGTTTATTTCATATTCTCTGGGTGGATCTACATGTCTATCTGAATCTACCATCTCATTATGGAATTATGGAATGGGTTCCTCTGGTGTAGAGTCTTCCATGACTACTTCCCTTGGAGCCTCTTTCTCCTCTCGATCCTCATCCATGTGAGACTCCCTTGATATTCTGAAGGATTCATCTTCATCAAATGTTACATCCTAGCTAATATCAATATGTCTCTGCCCGAGAATGTATATTTTGTAAGCCTTTGAAGTCTCATTGTATCCAATGAATGCACCCTTATTTCCTAAAGGTTCCAACTTCATTCTCTTTTCCTTTGGAACATGTATAAACACTGGACAACCAAAAATCCTCAAGTGACTGACTTTTGGTTTCTTTCCAGTGAACACCTCTTCAGGTGTCTTGTTCCCCAATCTTGTGAGGACTTATATTATGTACATACATAGTTGTATTGGATGATTCTTCCCATAAATGCATGAGTAGGCCCTGGTAATGGATCATCGCTTTCACTGCTTCAACAATAGATCTGTTATTTCTTTTTTCAACCCCATTATGCTAGGGGTTGTAGGGAGTTGTTAGCTCCCTCTTAATCCCTTCTTCTCTACAAAAGTATTTAAACTCCTTTGAGGTGTACTCACCTCCATTATCAGATCTAAGGAATTTAATCTTCCTTTCAAAAATATTTTCAACTAAAACCTTGAATTCCCAAAACTTGTTGAAGACTTCATCTTTTTCTTTCAAGAAGTAGATCCATGTATTCTGAGAATAGTCATCTATGAATAAGACATAGTATACAAAGTTTCCTAAGGATGGAACGGTCATCTTTCTGCATACATTGGAGTGTATGATGTCCAACATACCCTTAGACCTATTGTCACTACTAGTAAAGATTCCCTTGAAATTATTTCCAAGTGCACAATCTTTGCATACTCCATCATGATCTACCTAGATATTTGGTAGACCTGTAACCATGTTTCTCAATATCAGTAGTGCTCTATAGTTTATGTGAGAAAGTCTTTGGTGCCATAGCTCACTTGAGCTAACATTGTTTTGTACAAGGACTTTTTCTTGGTGTCGCTTCAACTTATTCAATCCTCCCTCTCGGACACCAATCACGGTAGCTTTATCCATGCTTGAGTTCTTGGGACATAGAAGGACTTGGCTATCCAAAAATTATACCATAAAACCTTTATCCTCTAAAGCATAGATGGAAAGTAAATTCTTATTCAAGCCTTGTACAAACAAAATATCCTTAATTAAAAGAGGGTTACATGAGTCAAGTTGTAGGGAGGATTCTCCAATGCCTTTGACTGCATGCTTGGAATCATCCCCAAGCTTCACTTGAAGGGATGAGCTCTTTTTTTTCATATTTGAAAGAGAATGTCTAGATCCGGTCATGTTCTTGGAAGCACTATTATCTATGAGCCAAGTATCACTCCCTTGAGTGATATTTCCTGTGAGTGATAAAACAAATGCAAATTCTTCATCATTTGACTGGTGATCTTCAGTGTTTGTTGTATGTGGATGGGGCTTCTTCTTCTTTCCCTTTTCATGTTTATGAGGGAATTGTGAGGCATAATGTCTGTAATGTCCCTCGGCCACCCACAAGCTGGGGAAGGCCACTCTAGAACAATCTCTCATGCTCTAATACCAGTTTGTAACATCACTAGCCTTCAATAGGCCAGGCCATGCTACTCGAGGGAACACTTTAGTTCTCTTACCGTGGAACATACGGTAACATACCCAGTATTCAACTGAGATATGCCACATGAATTTTCTCTTCAAACTTCATGCGAATTAAACATATACATACAACACTCTTGTGGAAGATTTACATATAAACGTAAACAAACAATTACATTCTGTAAATATACGATTTCCTACTGAAATAATAGTAAACACAAATATGCAGCATATACAGGGAAATACCCATAAACATACAGACAGTAATAATCACATATATGATAAACCGTAACATAAGCACAATGTAGCATATAATTTCATCATACAATTGGTACTTGTCTTGGAAAGATTGTCACCAATTGCATACAAATCGTCCACGAACCTCCCAACCTTAGACTACATTATTCATCACTCTCAACAGTGAGTCACCCCCGAGCTGGGACTGAACTCCACCCAGGTAAAGGGGTTACTAACCAGGCTAAGGTTCATAGACAATAGGAAAGACTCCGTCTTAGGTGCTCACTCAACTAACAACCTACATATTCTCATTCCCCACATGCCTGTCCCACCCAAGGAAGTGTGCCCCTTCTCTGCCCAACAGTCCCTTGGCTGCCCCACTTCCCTTCCAGGGCTTCAGCAACAGGATGGACAGGAAGTCTCAGAGCATTGTAGTTTTAGTTTAGCACCTTCGGGAATCAATCCCTAGCAATTCTCTTGCTCAGAGAATTGCTCACTGGCCTGGCAACCCGCCTCTTCAATTTTCCACGGGCCTGACAACCCGCTTCTTCAATTCCACTCCCAAGCTAACCAGGTACACCAACCAGAAATGGTTATGGAAACAGGCTCAGATATATTGAAATGAATTTCTAAAGGATAATGGACTGCATGAATGAAAATGGTCATGGAATCATTGACTGGATAACTGAGTGATGGGAGGAATCATCGTGAAATTGATCGTGAAAGTGATGGTGAGAATGATGGTGAAGTTGTTGGTAAGAATCCTTGTGAAAAAGTGACCAAATGAGCTAAGTCCCCATGATATGAATGCATGTCCCCAACTTGACACTTGTCATGTTGGAAGCTACTTTGGTCCACTTGTCCCCAACTTTAGAACTTAGGATAAAATAATTATCCATACTTTATGCTTTTAGGAAATATTAATATAATATTCCTTTTTGGCTTAAGCTCTCTAGCTTAGCCCTTTCCCTTAAATTTTGGCCCTCCCTTTCCCTAACTAGTGAAGTTCAGTCCCCAATCTCTTTTATCGTGGTCGATCTGCGCACAACGATGTATTTTATATTAATCATGAGACATATACAAAATAGGTGCACTGGCCTTTAACATCTAGGAGCTCTGGCCTAATTCCAAAACATAGGCATCTCAGCTTATAATAACTAGCTCACCAGCCTATAACACATAGCATATACACAAGGCTCACTAACCTCCATACTGCACGTACTTTAGTTACTGCGCGCGGTATCCGGGAATGTGCACACTACACCATTTTACTGTGCAGTTCATGCGTGCACTATGGCATGGTAGGTGAATTACAAAATGATGTCAAAACATCTCACCAGCTTAAGTACACTTACATTACATTTACAGTTGGGTTCGTCCGAGGGATATTAGAATCCCCTCCCCTTATTTATGCATTTTTCTCAGTGCATCATATACCCATATACAACAGAATTTTCAAAAATCTTCAAAAAGACGTGGGTATTCTGCCCGCATTGCATCCTCATGCTCCCAAGTAGCATCCTCAGGATCGTACCATGTCCATTGGACCTTTACAATCCCTATGGCTTGGTTCCGGAGCTGCTTGACTTTCTGGTCCAAAATGTGCATCGAATGCACTTGAAAAGCACCTTCTTGCTCCACCTGAATCACATTCCAATCAATAACATGATTAGCATCAGGTATATATTTCTTTAGAAACGATACATGGAAGACATTATGAACAGACATAGATGCAGGCAATGCAATCATATAAGCAACTGGACCAATCCTCTCTAGGATTTCAAATGGCCCACAAAATCTGGTTGCCAACTTGGCACAACTTTTAAATTCTGCTTAATTTTTACGATTTGGTCCTCCATCTCCTTGAGAAACTCTGGCCCAACTATTGTCCTATTAGCTGGGTTATCCCAACTCAATGGAGTATTTCTCTTTCCACTATAAAGTGCTTCAAATGGTCTCATCTTCAACGATGCCTGATACCCATTGTTGTAAGCGAATTCTACCAAGTGTAGGTAGTCTTCCCATTTCGATGGTTTGTCCATCACATACATTCTCAGTATGTCTTCTATCACTCTATTCACCCTCTCTGTCTATCCATCAAATTCAGGATGATAAGTTGTACTAAAGTTCAGATTCATTCTGAATCCTTTGAACAATCCTTTCCATAAATTCGAGGTGAATTTTGGGTCTCTGTCGGACACAATTGTTTTAGGAATTTCGTGCAATCGTGCCACTTCCTTCATGAAAATATCAAACACATCTGTTGCCTTGTGAGTAGTTTTCAGTGGAATAAAATGGGCAGCTTTTGTAAGCTTGTCCACCACCACCATGATCGAATCATGCAGCTTTCCTGTTCTAGGAAATCCCGTAATAAAATCCATTGTCACCACTTCCCACTTCCATTCAGGAATGGGTAAAGGTTGCAACAACCCTTTTGGATGCATATGCTCAGCTTTAACTTTCTGGAATTCCATACATCTAGTGATGTATTCAGCAATTTATCTCTTCATACCTGGCCAAAAGTAATGGCTCTTGATCGTTGCCACAGTTTTATGATATCCAGGGTGCTTTGCATAAGGAACATTTTTCATTTCATGAAAAATCATACGTTTCAAGTCCTGGACATTTGGAACAAAAATTATGTTCTTGTACAACAGTATTCCATCTATTCCCAAATTATAATTATCCACCTTTTTGGCATCTTACCCTGCTGTAGCATTGCTACCAATTCTCTGTATTGCAGATATGCATTTGTAGCCTCTAGAATTTTTCTTTTAATATCAGTGTGATACATGCTAATGGTTGTAGCATGTAGTTCATGCACCCTCCTTCTGATTGCATCATCCACTTTATTCTCTTTCCCCTTG
>SNQJ01S0035060.1:68503-84298 GCA_010110895.2 Picea sitchensis | reverse complement strand
CCCTCTCAGTTGTCCAACAAATATTGCCCATGAGGATAAGTGTAAACCTACTCCCAAAGATGTGGGATGTGAGAAAACAAGCTAGCACAAAGTTAGGCCAAGAATATTCCCTAGGGTTAGGGATGAGGTTTACTTGGAAAAAGACCTAGGAAAGTTATTTCTTCTTGGTAAAACAATAAAAGACAAGTATAGAGGAGGCAGGACGGTGTTGAGTACTTGTGAGGTGAACTTGAGTTTGATAGTTCTGAGAAAGAGTTAAACTTTAAGATTTCTGGAGAAGGTTATGCAATTTTCAGTCCCTATGGAATAATTATTTAGGCTCGGGGGTGACAAGAACAAGTAATCTTGGTTGTTCGGGTCTATGGTTGGGAGGAATTGGTTCTCTATTCAATTTTTTTTCCGATCTTGAAGCAATCTCAGATATGTGATTTCTATTCTATTTATATTTTTTCTCGGATATTAGTTCTATAGCTTATGTATTTCTATTATTTCCTGAACTTATGACTTTCTGGTAAAGAATAATGAAAAATCTACAATGATAATACAGTAGAGAGAAAAGGAGAAATGGTCATATTTTCTAAATATTTGTGCGAAGGAAAATATTGGGATATGTTAGAGAGGTAATGGAAAAATAATATTATACCAGTAGAATATTTCTATCTTGCAGTTGATAGTATTTATGATTTTTTTTTAAGAAATTGAAGTGCAGGATATATATATATTGCAGAAAGGAATACAAAGAAACTCATTCTTTTTCATATGTACAATAGTGACTAAATGCACATTTGTATATCTTTGTAATCCTAAAATTAGTTGCAGCAAGAAAACAACCTTAGAGTTTCAGAAAAGAAGTAGAAAGAGTACATTCTTTTTCCTTACATAGTTGAGAAAATAGCAATCTTTGTTTTACACTGTGCTACCTCATTAAGTTTTTTTTCAAAATATATATATATATATATTAGCAGACTTTGTTTTACATTGTGCTATCTCATTAAGTTTTCTTTCAGTAGCTAATCTTGCAAATAAATGAATGGCTCTTGCAAGATTAGCCATTCGTTTATTTGCAAGATTAGCAAGTGAAAGCTATACAAACTGGTTAGCACAATCAATAAGCCTAAAGCTAACAACCAAAGACATGTTTTAAAGTTAGCCTACTAGTTTAGATATGAAGACTATATATATGACTATAAGAAATAGTATAAATGATTCTTTAAATAGCAAAGAGGGAACCCACAATAGTTCTATGAGGTAAACATATTTACGAGTAAACCCATAAATAGATTACAACGAGGGTTTATTTTAAAACAATATTAGGGTTATAATTAAAAATAAAACCCTAAGCCTTCAACCCCATAGTAGTAGCTTCAATAAAAAATACTAAACAAATATTTAAAATTGGTATAAGCCAACCAAACTAAAACAAAGTACGACCTGTTCATATTTATACAAAGAGCTTGTATAAGAATTCAAGAGGAATAAAAAAAAATTGTTGACCTATAACATATTATAGGTCAACAATTGTTGACCGATAGTATGGTATTGTTAGTAGAAATTAAGTGGCGCCAATATGTGGCTATACTAACCCGGTTCTCGGAGATAGCCAGTCGATTCAACTCTCAGAATTCGTATAGTTAGCAATAAATGTCAGTGCTTTGAAACTCAACTCATATCCATAATGTGACAGGTGAGTAACATATCCAAACTACAGTGGTATAGATAGTTGGGTAGGGTATCGTTGAAGTATCACCATGACATTTGGAGAGAGGTCGAAGTTGTGCCAATGACCTACACTTATAATCAAAGTGGTTTATTGATATTTTAATAATATTTTGGATCAACAAATTGATAGTGAACGAGTTGTAACAAGGAATAATAAACTCTAGATAATAAATTATTATGCATATAATAGTTTAAATATTTATCCCTAGTAAGGAAGACAATAACCTATGGGTTAGCTATATATTTATAGTGAGATTGAAAAAAAGGAATGTAATTAATATCAATTACCTTGGGTAAGTGTATTCTCCAAATCATAGAGGTATGATGTACCTCAAAATTCCATAACCCTTCACACAGACAATGATGAATATTGAATAAGTATATATGAATAAAAGTGTAATCGGAAAAAGGAGCAGAGAGGTATCTAAGGGAGTAATACCTGCAAATAGGGAGACTTGTGAAATGCAGTCTCGTAGAATATTGGCAGTAGTGCATAACATTGTCGACAAGTTTTTAAACCCATCATGGTAACACCATGACCATTAGTGAAGAATGTCAAACGATGGTTGCGAAAATCGAATAATGTAAGTTTTACAACAAAAAATCTAAGTATAAATAAAGAGCACATATTATCAAAGTATTAAATTTATTAAAAAAAAAATAGTATAGAGGAGACATTGCAAAGTCTTCATGGATCGTATTTTTAAGTTGCATGGCATGCCCACTTCCATTGTCTTGGATCAGGACCCTACATTCACAAGAAAATTTTGGTAGGTGTTGTTTAAAATTCAAGGTACCCAATTGAACATGAGCATTGTGTATCATCCCCAAACATATGGCCAAACTAAAGTGGTCAATGAAACATACCCACTACCATCAAAACACAAAATTTGCTCTCATACCAATTTGTAAAATACTTTCTTGCTAAAAATGGATTTAAATGCTCTATGCAAATAAAATTAATAGCATACAACATACTAAATTACTCATGCATGCAACATCATAATAAAATTGCATGAATTCATGCAATCCCAACAAACAAAACAACATTCATTTAACATTTCACATAACGAGATTAAACATGTAAAACACAACAAAAAACTTATTTTTTAATGGCTGAACCAATTGGTTGTGTATAAGGGATGTTCATCCTATCCATAGGCATTGTCATTCCATTTTATCGAAATCAATCCACCCTCAATCCAAGGTTATGATTCCACAAGGAGGTTTGGCCCTCTTCAATGTCCAATCTCCACATTCAACAACCCAAAACTCAGATTATACTCCAACTGCAATTACAATCCACCATCTCTCTTCCCCTCAACCTGCACAACCCAAGGAATGGGATCCCCTTATTTTCTACACAATCCCTTGGGCCTTCTGACTTCCCTCTAGGGATCTAGTGCACTTGGTTGCCCAAGAATTCTCATAGTTGGGGACTCCAGGAACTCTCAGTTTCTCTGGGAGTGCTCACAACAACTTTCCAAGGCTCTTGAGCCATATCCTTCAGAGGAAATGTCAATTACAGGAATACAACCTTCATTAAGTACATACATCCTTCTTTATTAACATAAAACTTAGCCCAACAAGTTGTCTTTCCATGGCTAGCATTGTTGTTGCTCTTCCCAGAAACCAAATCCTCTCTTGCTACCTAAACCAACGTGTAAAAAATTTCCCCTCTTGCTACCTAAAATAACGTCTAAAAATTTTCCCCTCTTCCTACTCAAATTTCCTTCTTCTACCATGCTTGCTTGATTGTGGTTCTTCCCAAGGTTGATTATACTTAGGCCCATGCTCTCAATAACATTGTGAGGTTACTCCCTCACCCAACCTCTTGCATGAATTCTGAGAAGTAAAAGAAGGATTAGATGATAATGATGCATTAACTTAGGAAAATTACATGGGTTTTCCCTTGGACCCCTCTTTAGCCCTCTCTCTTGTGGAATCATATCCCCTCATCGTTATCGTCCCTCTCATATCATAGCCAACGATTTAATTTTATTAATAATTCATTATACAATTTACATATCTCATCCCTTGATCATATTGACCAATGTAGACTCTCCGACCTGAGACATATTGGCTCACCAACCTAATTCACATTTGCATGATTACATTATAATTTGTGGGGATTAAAATTGAGGATGTTAGAGTCAACAAATGATTAGAAACCTATTTGTGATGCTTTTCTTTTGAAAAACCATACTAATGGGTACAATGGCTTCCCCTTATAGAATGGTGGTACAACATCAATTATCATGGAGCTACCAAAATGACATCATATGAAGATGTTTATGGCCCAAAACCCTTTTTAGTGACTTCATGTTTACGAAGCACCTCCAAGTTTTAGTCAATGGATAATGCACTTCACACCAGACAAACCATTCTCCACACACTTAAGGACAAATTGGTTATAGCTCAAAATAAAGTGAAACAACAAGTAGAACAACATTGCTTAGAACTTTCTTTTGCAGAAAGGGATCAAGTGTTTCTTCACCTTCAACCCTATAAAAAAACATCCCTCAAAGATAGAATATCCTAGAAATTAGCACCAACTTTATATGGACCCTTTAATATCATCTAATGCATTGGACAACTGGCCTACAAGCTAGCTCTTCCATCCCACTCCAAGATTCATCAATTCTTCCATGTGTCTTGTCTAAACAAGGTCATGGGATCGAAGTGCAAGGTTTAAAACAAATTACGAAAAATTTATGAAGAAGGATCCATTTGGCTCTAGGGGAAGTAGTATTAGATACCAAAGAACATCAATTGTGATAGCGCACGGTTCAAGAAGTATTGATCTAGTGGAAAGATATGCATCCCAAAGATGCCACATGGGAACTAGCAATAATTCTACAACTATTTCCTCATCTCCATCCTTGAGGAGAATGTTTCTTTTGAAGGGGCAGGGAATGCTAGGGTCCTACCCTAACCTCCCTACTTTAGGCTACCTAGGAGCTAGTCAATGATGTATACAACCATCCTCTTTTAATAAGGCCCATTAGATAGTAGTGGTAGTTATTTAATGTAAAATGGTCCACTTCATAAGGCCCACTAGGTAGTTTTTGCTCATTAATGATGAGACCACAAGCCGTTAGGGTTTTTCTATTGAGAATATGTTTCAAGAGAATAGAAGGTTATCGAATGTTTTGTCAAGTATTGTTATATTTGGAGATTTTCTCAGTGAAAGGTCACTCCACCTTAAGAGTCAAGTGAAGATTGATTTCTTTCTTCTGATTATCATAATACAAGGGTATATTTCACATATTTCATCTTATTTGTCTCTTATATATGGTTTTCTACAAATACACTCTCTCTATACCTAGTTTTGGTTTCAAGTCTAAAGTTCAAGGAACACTACATTATTGTGGTGTGTTTGATGGATTCTATTTTTGTGAATATGTGCTTCAATTTAGCTCCATAGATAGTGCTTCAATTTGGCTCCATAGATAATGTCTCCTCAAGGTTAGAGGAATATGAGCCTCCAACAATGTGTTGGTTGGAGAGCTTACATCTGAGCTTTGTGTTGGTTGGAAACTTAGAATCATTGGTTGTCAAAGAGAACACCTTGAAGATTCCATTGGGTAATGAACTGGGGAGATTATACAATTTGAAGAAACACATTGTGATCCATAATTAGTTACATGGCTCAATTCCTATCTCATCACTATGTAGACTATGTGCCTTATTGGAAATTACAAAAAAATACATTTTTGAATGATGTGTTTATTTTAGGGATTAACCATAGATGATCAAACAACAACGGTTGTTATAAGAAATAATCGGTGCCACTTATTATTGTAGAATAAGATTATTTTTTAGATAAGTAGTTTGATATTTATTTTGATAGCTTGTTACAGGGGTTCATGGAAAATATATTTCAACATTGAGGTTTAAATTGGATCTTACACACATGGAAAATTTGTAAGGTCAATTTCTCAAAAAAATTCAAATCGATGTAGTCTTTCATTATTTAAATATGCTTACTAGATTAAAATAAAAAAATAAAAAAATAAAATAAATCGTAATTATATTCATCTGAAGAGAACCAAATTACATTTTGTAGGTGCTTTAAGCACATCCCAAATATGGGAAAAAAGAGATCAGAAAATAAAATCCTGAAAGGCCAATGCTCTGGTTGATAAGCCGCAAAAAAGTATACATAAAAAAAAGAGTTGAGAAACACCCCTGAAGATCCACCACAGAGAAGCACACTAGAAGAGAAGTCCCAAACAATAGACCCTGGAGACGATAAGGACCAGGTCAGAGCGGTACGAAACTCCCACATCCACAGGGCATACATCAAACCATGAACAAACCAACACTGGTGACTATATGGATCAGGTCAGAGCGGTATGAATCTCCCCTATCATTTGGGCATACGTAAAACCCTGAACAAATCAACACAACCAGAGAGAAGAAATGCAACATGGTGTGAGAAAACCCCCAACCTATCTAGAGCAGGCAGAAATATGAACCCCAAAGTAAACCCAGATGCAGGATAGACCAGGTCAGAGCGGCATACATATCTCTCTAAAAAGAGAGGTTCCAAAACTCCAAACCCCAACTACAAAAGATCTGAAAATCGGCACCAGAAAAAATGCAACCAAACCCACAGAGCAGAGGGTATGCATCTAACCCTAAACAAACCTGAAACTTTAGAGGGAGAGAAAGGAGGCATCAAGAAAACCCGCCAAAGAAGAGGGCCACCCATAGAGAGAACCGAAGGAAAAAAGTGGTCGCATATCAAAATATCCACATGTAAAAAGACAGCCTGCAACCTCGAATCAGCACAAGACTGGCTGATGTGCGAAAACACCAAATCAGGTCAAGACGCTCCGAGTTAGATCAATATACAGAGCCACCTCGTAGCATTAGAACAACAGAAAACACGTCCACCAAAAAAAGGTCCCACCTCATCCAGAACCGAGGGCCCAATCTGCACCAAAGGAAGCCATAGATTAGTCGTCCATGAAGTAAGAAACCTCCATGTTGAATAGAATCCGCCCATAGATAACCCGATCCAAGAAGAAGAGACTCGATCTGAGCATTCCAATGGAAAACATCGCAACCACCAGGATATTCACACCAGTGATCATCATTCCACACCCTTCAGTGGTCACTAGAGAAATCGGGTGAACCACCACTAGAGGAACACACAGGAGAAGAGGAACCTGCATCGACTACACCTGAAGCCATTGGGATCTCAGAGATGCGTGAGTCTGTGGCTAGGATTTCGCCTAGCCGTAGACCCACAATTCCATTTCAAAAATCAATAATCACTTACTAGATAAGTTAATGCAAGTGTTTTTCAATTAACATGATTTATTATCTTCAATTTTAGAGAAGCCTACGAATAAAGCCCCCAAAAAGGCCTTGTGAATTAATTAAATTTGATTACTAAAGAAATGTTTTCCCATAAATCTAGGAATATTTTATATATGTATTTTTTAAGGTGTTCTTTTGAATAAAAATGGTTTCTTGTGATCTAATGTGAATACAATCCCAAACATAAAAATACCACACAGAATGACACAGGGTTAGAGTTTTAAAAAGTGTGTAATAAGTTAAAATAGACAAAGCAACCTCAGTTACGACATTTACTATATTTTTGCATGAAAAGGGAAGAATTCAACCTTGATGCCATTCAATAGATTCAAGTATAGGGTCAAAGAGGCCTTCATGACTAGATGGATATTTTATAGTCATTGGTTCCACTTACAGTTGTTGAATCTTGTTTGCAATGGAAAAGTATTAATACCTAGACAAATCCCCATGTTATGTATAAACCCCTTATTAATCCATAGATATTGAATTAATACATTTCTAGTGTTATATTTGTATGTAGGCTAGAACCCCTCATTGCACCCTTTCATTATAATTGTACCATTTCTAGTGTTAAGGAGACCTAGTCTTAGGATCATCTTATCTCATATCATATTGTCTTTTGAATTGGATATATTGTAAAATGAGGTTCCCCCCTCGAAGTGGATTGTATTCATTGACCATTTATCATTTTTAAGGCATTGGATCATAACATTTGGTATCATATCATTGATCCTATGGTTTTGCTGCTTCAAGCGAGTCATCTTTGAATTTTCACTATAAAAAAAAAATTGGGACGCTTTAGAAAACGAATTTTGGAGGTTACTTAGGAGACATATCAAAGTACCTCTAATAAAATTTTCATGTTATAGGTTATTATACTTTCAAAGATATAGCCTAATATAGGATATTTTACTCATCCTGGATTCAATTTTAAACAAGTCATCTTAGCATTTTCACTATAATTTTTTTTCTGGAAGGTTTCAAACAATGCAATTTTTTGGATACCGAGGAGACTTATCAAGTTACATCTGGTCCAAATTTCAGGTTCTGGGTCATGATATTTTCAGATATATATTCTATGGAAGTTAGGGTTTGTGGCTAGTCCTGAAATTAGTCTCAAACAAGTCATCTTTTTATTTTCTCTATGAAAAAAATTTGGTGAAGTTTTAAACTCTAAAATTTTCATAATTGATATGTAAATCGTTATGGATATTCCACTAGAATAGTTCATCACAACATATCTGATAAATAACTTAAATATTTATTATTAAGGTTATTTTTCCTTTAGATTTCCAGAATATTTAGTTACTGATTTTTCTGCTTATGCATGAAATATATAAAATGCATAAAATAGAGAACAATAAATTGCAATCACACCATCCAAAAATAAACACAATATATGACATGGGAAACCCAATACGGGAGAAAACCGAGCTAGAGAGTGAGGCTACTCTACTCTCTTTTCTCTGGTATAGAAATGATGTAAGTACAAAGAAATAGGCCCTCTCTATGGAGTCTCCTTTGACCTATGGGATGTATGGCTGCTACAAAATCTCTCCTCCTTTGTTATTCTCACAAAATACTAATATCATGTTTTTTTCTCAGCTATGGAACAATATAGAATGCAAAATATTGGAACCCCTTCTCCTTCTAATGGCCTGGTATTTAACATAGCCCGATAGCCATCTAGGGGTAGGTTTTTTACTTCCTCAACCCTCAGTTGTGACAGAGTTTTGGACCTTCCAGAATCTTCTTGAAATTACATACATGACTAGCCCCGTATGCGTGAGTAATGGGGGTTGATGTGGCATCCTCTCATACCATAGTGTTCAACACGATAGGTCAACTTGTGGGAAGCATAACTTTTGCATACGAATTTTGATTGGTGTGCGGTATGCATCATTGGAAAGGTCTCGAAGAGTATAATACCATCAAGGGGGTGAGCACAATCTTTAGACACCAAAACCCCAAAAAATGTCATTTAATGCCTCAAAATGAATCTGGAAGGTTTCAAACCCCAATTTTCTAAACTCGGACCTACCACTAAAATGGCTCTGCAAGATGAATCCTCTAATTTTTTCCACTATGAAAGGATCATGATATATGAAAAACAATATAATGATCCAATATGGATCATACCTCCCCATTTAGGGAGGATTTTGGTCCCCAAAATCTTTACTGAATGAGGTGAAGAAATTTTTCCTCTACCTTATCCCTAGAGTACCACTTTGCTTTGCCTAAAATTTGTCCTTTCAACCCAATATGCCAAAGGTCATGTTGCCCTTGTCTTGTAGTTATGGATTTCTTATGCAAAATTGTGTCCTTTTCCAACTCTACCTAAGCATCTGGTGCTAAGACCTCTATGGAAGGTAGGATCTACTCCTCCTCTTGATCCAACATGTAAGGGTCATAGAGTTTAAGATTATCCACATTCACTACTGAGTCAATGTGCATGTATGGGGGTAGACTGAGTATGTAGGCATTATCTCCCATATTTTCCAATACCTCAAAAGCACCATACCGTACAGCCTTGATCTTTTTACCAGGACCATGTAGCCTTTCCTTATACAACTGTAACCATACTCTGTCTCCAACTCTAAATTTTCTCTTTGTTCTATGTTGGTCATGTCTAGCCTGTACTTCTTATGTGACTTCTTCAAAGTCTCTTGTACTTGTAAATGGATTTGCCTAATCTTCTCAACAATTTTTTCTTCTTTTAATTAATCTCGTGTGAGGTCCTCCCTCACTCCTCCTTGATTTCCATATACAACATCTAAGGGTGAAGGTGGAAAATATCCAAAGCAAGTTTCAAAAGGTGACTTACCAGTAGAAGTTTGGAATGCTCTATTATAATATTGTTGTATATAGATCATATTTCCATCCCAAGCTTTCGGATACTTCTAATTGTAACCCCTCAAGAGTTGCACCAAATTCATGTTGATTGCTTCCATCTAGCCATCTATCTGTGGATGGAATGTTGTAGACCCATTCAACTTAGTTTCCATATTCTCGAATGCACTGAGAAATATGGTATCCCTATTTGAGATGATTCTCCTCAGTATCCCAAAGTGCACCCAAACCTATTCAAAGAACAAGTTTGTTGCTTTTTGTCCCTTGATGATCTTTTTGCAAGGCATGAGAATGGGCATTTTGTTGAACTTGTCAATTACCAAAAATAAATATGCATGTCCCTTCCGTGTGGTTGGTAAACCTCCCACAAAATCCATGGAAATGCTTTCCCAAGGTCGAATGGGTACAGGTAAGGGATGGTATAGACCTTGTTTCATGTTGATAGGTTTGTTGGTACAACAAAGTGCACATCCTCTAATATATCGTGCTACATCTTCTAGCATTCTGGGCCAATACACATACCTATGTAAGTTGGAAACTGTCTTCCCAACACCAAAATGTCCCGCAACCTTGGAGGTGTGAGCCTCCTTAATAAGTTGCAATCGTTCACCTTTAGGAACATAGATCTTGTTGAGATTATAGAGTAAACCATTCTAGAAATGATAGTCAACCTTTCCATCACCTTATTCTATATGTATTTGTCCCTGTAGCTGCTAAAAAACCTCCTTGAAGTCCTCATTTTTTGTGTATGCCTCTTTGTATGCATCATGGGTAAAAGGGTCCATGTGCATCAGAATTCCCAAGGTTGTAATCTTGGATGTGGGTGGTCGTGAAAGCATGTCTTACAACTTATTTGTTCTACCCTTCTTATACTTGATGATGATAAAATTGTTGTAAAAACCCTATCCACTTGTAATTATTGGTTTGTTTTAGCTTACTCTGGGCCTGCAAATATTGTAGTGGTTGGTGATCTGTGTGGATGATGGTCTCCTTTCCCATCAGATAGTGCTTCCACTTTTTGACAGCTTGTACCAACACATAGAGCACCTTGTTGTAGATAGGGTAGTTGAGAACATCCCCATGAGATACTTCAGAATGATAGCATACAGACCTTCCTCCCCACATAGGTACTACTCCCATGGCATACCCACTTGCATCTATCTCCACTTCGAAGGGATTCTGTAAGTTTGGTAGTGCGAGCACTGGTTCTTGACTAATATTTATTTTCATCTCATCAAAGGCCTTTTGTTGATTCTTCCCCCAATGAAAACTCTTACCATTGGTTTTTATGGTGTGGAATGGTGCATCTATCACTTAAAAATGAAGCTATGAACTTCCACAAGTATTGTCCTGCCCCAACAAAACTCCAGACTTCAGTGACATTTGTAGGAACTGGCCATTTCATGATGGCCTCCATCTTTCTGGGATCTATCTTGAACTCCCCTCCACCGATCACATACCCCAAATACATCAAATACTACTGAGCAAACTTGCATTTTGTGGTGAACCAAGCTGGTTCACTATGTAAATATCCAGTATAAATAGGACACTACGCAGTAATCCATTTAAGGATAGTAAATCTATTTAATAATAATGTATAAGAATATGATATGAATGAGATGATATTACAATGAAGACGAGGGCTTGTATATATATACCCACACAGGAGTTCCCTTTCATAAGAGACATGACCTTCCATATGTCGTGTCTCTTCATAATTAATTATTAATCATTATTTATTTATATTATTAATTATTGCCTATTTATATGTATTTTTATGTTCATAGCATTGCCTTCCCCTTAAAAATGTTTTGTCCTCAAAGCATACTTATGGAAGACTTATCTCTTGTTCTAGCTTGTAATATTTTGTCATGATTCTTCATTCTTGAACTAGTGATTGTTGAGGACCTAAGTTGATGGGATGTTCTAATCGCTAAGCAGAACTGTCGAATTGTAAAAGAGTCGGCCCACACTAATTTGATCTTCTGTGAAACTGGGTGTTTATAGGGTTCTCGTCTTGAATAATATTGATATTCTGACCAGTTAATATATTTTATTTTATGATTTGGATGTCGATAGGTATTTCTTATAATATTACTTTTTCTTATCATACTTGTAGCATTTTCTTCTTTTAACTTCAATATATGAGTTTCTTCACGTGTCGATGTTGCTTTGTTAATGGTTGAATTTTGATTAGTAAGTATATTTGGAGCTTCCATCGTTTGTACTTCGACATTCGACGTTATCTTTTTTTTAGTTGATTTTCCAGTTTCTTGAGCAGTACTTTCTTCATTACCTGATTTGTTGATATCTTTAATGTCTGGATTTTCAAGTTGCTCTTCTTTCAACTTTATGATTTGTTCTAGTAGCTCCTGATTAAGGTTCTTTAAACAAGAATTTTCTTCCTTTTTCTCTGAGAGGTTCTTCTTCAATTCCTTTTAGAGAGGATCTCCTTTCCTTGTTCCAACTTCGAATCACATTGTTTTTTTTCTTGGCTTCTTGATCTGTGTAAGTAGTTTTTTATTGTGGTCTTTTAAGA
This sequence comes from Picea sitchensis, assembly GCA_010110895.2. NCBI lineage: Eukaryota > Viridiplantae > Streptophyta > Pinopsida > Pinales > Pinaceae > Picea > Picea sitchensis. Next base: position 71,859 of record SNQJ01S0035060.1, on the reverse strand, counting down.
GAGAAATTTCTTCATTTTTTCTGCAATAACTTCGTCAAATTATTTTTGCATCCTTTGCATTGCTTGTTTATTTTCTTGACATATTATTTCTGAGATATCGTTAAATTCTTCTGGTTTTACGAAATCTGGCTCTGAGGTAGTGTCCTGTAATGTTATCATATTCTCCTTATAGGGGAATGTCACAAACTTTTTCTCCATGTTTACTATGAAGGTACCTAGACTTTTAAACCAGGGTAACCCAATGACAATGTCAACTTCTTCTTGATACATAGTTGTAACATAGAATTGAGATATATATTGATATTCATCAATGTCACTTGTAACTCCTTAATTTGAAAAATATCCTTCTTTTCAATTATATTCTGCTTTGGAATTAATAATTGATTTTCCAAATCAACATTAATGTAATTTTCATTATAGTCTAAGTTGATAATGATGTTAACCTCTCTTCCTTGCATACTCCATTTTAATGTAGAAAAAATGTAACATACGATTGGACAACCTTCATACGTAAATCTTCCTTTCATCATTTTATTTGTCTTTCATCGATATTTTATGATAATTAATATCTTGAGTAACCTTCTTTTACTTTTGAATTATCCCTCTATCTTAATGAAAAGTAATAAACTTATTTTTTACTTCAAAACTTTTATTTCTATACTCTTCTTGGTTTTCACCTTGTATAATTCTTCTTTAATATCTATTAATAATTTTTAAATACTTTTTATAATATATATATATATATATATAATTTTTTCTTTATACTCCTTTCACTGAGTACCTTCAATTTTCTCTTTATTACTATATCCTCCAATGATTTTTTTTAATACCTTTTTATGCTTTATAAAAGTACTTTATATTTAGTTTTATTCACTTTGTCAAGATTATACTTTATAAAAGTATTTTATGTTTACTTGTTACTTGACTATGGCACCTTTTTAATAACTTCGAATTGAATTGAATTTTGGAACGACTTAGTTTTTTAATTGATGATGATGATTATTAACGTCTACTAAGACCGAATTGGTCTATCGGACCTTAAAAGGGTAAGTGATTACTTGGGATTCTTTAGAATTTTGTTTCTGTGCTCAAAAAACATTAAGAGAAGCTTTCCAAGATCACCATACTTTTGTTGAGTTAAGATGTTAGGAAGGTTGGTAGTGTGATAAATATTTTGAAAATGAGATCTAATATGGGTATAGGCTAGACAATCTAAGAGAAAGTTCTTTTCATCTTCAACCTTCTTAGTGTCACAAAGGTGGCGCGCTCTTTCATCCCATGGTGTTTTAGGAATTGACCAACTCCCAATTTCACTATGGAGCTCGTGAGAATTTGTTCTTATCTTAGCAATGCTTATTTTTTTCTTTACACTTGGCAAAATAGATAGATAATTTTGATCTTCTAGATTAGGGTTGATTACATCTTTATAATACCTTAATTTTATTTTTTCCTCTAACTCTTTATCACACCACATTTTCTCTTTAAATTTTGTTTTGATGTTTTTTTAATAGTATCTTTTTTCTGCAAAATGGTTTCTTCCATGATTCCCCAATAGTTTAGCCAAGATTGGACGTCTTTATGCCATCCTCGCTTGAGTCGATGGTGGTTATGACTTGATTTTGAAGCAATTTAGGTAGCCTCTTGTCTTCCATGTTGTTTAACTTGTTCTTATACATTAGGTATCTAGTCATAGCCATGCTCTCAATGGGGGAGAGGCTTGTTTGACATGAAAAATAAGGCTTATGTTGCAATGATGATAGATCAATATTTTCATTGGAAACAATGAATATGTTAATGTTTATCTCTCTTAGTTCTTTCAGTGCACCTCATGCTCTAAATGAGGTAGATTGGAATGCTATTTATGATGTATGGAAACAAATGAAAGCTAGAAAGCCTCTTCCACTAGGGCAAATATATTTATGTTTTCAATGATGTACACTCTAATACTTTTGAAGAATATAAAATAAATGGAAAAATAATATGTTTGTTTATTATTTTTTATTAAAGTGTTAATTAATATAAAATAACAATAATTTTGTAGATATTACTAATTTGAAAGAAAAATTTAAATTTTTTTTATAAAGTTTTATTAAAATTTTATAACTTTTTTATATAATTATTCTTTAACTTTTTAAGATTAAAGATTTAGAAAGATAATATCTTAATTTTGCATTTTTTATACTGGTTTACTTAATCTACAACATTTAAAAAAACAAAATTAAAATACATTTATTTTGAGAAAGATACAAGATTTAAAGGACGTTTATTTATCCAAAGTTATATGAATCTTATATTTTATCTTATCCCATAAACTTGGAATGTGAAAATGGAATTCAAAATATAACGTGACGCTCTTCTTGATCTCACCAATTAGCTATAAAGAATGCAGACAATCTATAACAATTATATATTTTTTTATTATACTTTTAAATATTGTAATGATGATGATGATGATGATGATGATGATGATTAACGTCCACTAAGACCTAATTGGTCTATCGGACCTTCAGAGGGTAAGCGATTACTTGTGATTCTTTAGAATTTTGTTTCTGTGCTCGAAAAGCATTAAGAGAAGCTTTCCAAGATCACCATACTTTTGTTGAGTTAACAGGTTAGGAAGGTTGGTAGTGTGATCAATAATTTGAAAATGACATCTAATATGGGTATAGGTTGGACAATCTAAGAGAAAGTGCTTTTCATCTTCAACCTTCATAGTGTCACAAAGGTGACACACTCTTTCATCCCATGGCATTTTAGGAATTGACCAACACCCAGTTTTACTATGGAGCTCGTGAGAATTTGTTCTTATCTTAGCAATGCTTATTTTTTTCTTTACACTTGGCAAAACAGATAGATAATTTTGATCTTCTAGATTAGGGTTGATTACATCTTTATAATACCTTTATTTTATTTTTTCCTCTAACTCTTTATCATGCCACATTTTTTCCTTAAATTTTGATTTGACGTTTTTTTTAATAGTATCTTTATTCTGCAAAATGGTTTCTTCCATGATTCCCCAATAGTTTAGCCAAGATCGGGCATCTTTATGCCATCCTCGCTTCGATGGTGGTTATGACTTGATTTGGAAGCAATTTTAGGTAGCCTCTTGTCTTCCATGTTGTTTAACTTGTTCTTATACATTAGGTATCTAGTCATAGCCATGCTCTCAATAGGCGAGAGGCTAGTTTCTATGAGGAGGATGGGATAGGGCGTATTTCCTTTAATTTTGAGATTATAGGTTATAAAATTCTTTTGTATTTGCTCTATCTTTCTCCAGGATTCACGAGAGATATTACAGCCCTAGACTTCACATCCATAAAGAATAACAGGTGTAACAAGAGTCTCAAAGAGGAGTT